>JAVKLA010000039.1:1180420-1239965 GCA_034782735.1 Sagittarius serpentarius | reverse complement strand
GGGCGCGGGGGGGGGGGGAAGGGATGGGGACCGGAGACAGAGCGGCTCGCTTGAGTACAACCCGCGGCTTCGCCTGAGGGGCCCGACCTCCCCGCAGAGCCCGGCCGCTGCTCACCGGCCGCCGCGGCAGGAGGGAGCGCTCCCGGGGGGCCGCCGCCCGCCGCCCTCCTTAACCGCCCCCCCCCTCCCCCGGCACCGGGCCGTCGTGACGCGCTTCCGGGCGAGGGGGGGGGGAGGGGCTGTGCCGGTGCCGCGCGGTGCCTGCCGGGAGCTGTAGTGTCCCCCCCTTCTCCCCTCCTCGCCGCGCGGTGCCTGCCGGGAATTGTAGTCCCCTTCCCGCGCGGTGCCTGCCGGGAGCTGTAGTCCGGCGGCCATGGCGGAGGAGGGCGAGAGGAAGGCCGCGCTGGAGACGGTGAGTGAGTGCGGCCGCCCGGCTGAGGGGGACGGGCAGGGGTCGGCCCTGCTCGGCCGGCGGGTGCTGCTTTCCCCTCGCAGCGTTAACGGGGCTTGCCTAGTACTTCCTAGGCCTGGCTCAACGGCGGGAGGCCCCTCAGGAGGGGCCCGCTGAGGAGGGGTGTTGCGGCGTTGCACAAACCGTGACAGCGAGGATAGATCCAAGAGAAAGCTGCCTCCGCAGGTCGCCCTCATCCCCGGGCTGGTGCTTCGTCCCGGCAGCGGGAAACAGCAAAGACCCCTTAGCAAACCGGCCCCGTGCTGTGGCCCGCCTGTATCCCGGCCTTTCCTCTCACATCCTGGTCCAAATCCTCCGCAGGTGTCACCCCTCAGGGACCCACCCGGCCCTGCCCGGCTTTTTTCAACCTGTAAAACCCTTCGGTTTTACCTGGCATGGAGCAACTGCTCTGTTACAGTGTCTGTGAGCCGCAGAGGGAGAAAGAAGCTGAGGAAAGGGAGCGGTGTTACCTGGAATAGGAGGGACAGGGAAGAGTATGCTTTTTAGTTGAATTTCTTGAAGTTTAGGTGTTTGAGGTTGTCCTGTAGGGAACAAGCAGCTAGAGGTCAGGACTAACCTATTCTAAAATGAGTTAGGACTAACATTTTCTAAAACAAGCCTTGCTTTTTTAAAGATTAATTGCTCAGCACTGCATAACATCAGCTCTTGGGTAGCTTTGCCTGTTAGCTGTAGGCCCCGGCAGCGTGCCTCGGCTCCCCTCTTGCACCCATTTCAGGTTGCTGAGCCCTGTGGCAGGAGTTTACGGACCCTCTTTCCATCTCCAGTAACCCACTGCAGGCAGCAGAAGGCACTAGATGGCACTGCACTTCACGCTAACAGGGTTGCAGGCTCCCAGCTGGCAGTTACATCAAGTCATAGTGACAGGGAGACCTGACACAGGATCATCAGGTGCTTTGTGTGCCTGTCTGTCTGTTTGTCTGTCTGTCAGTGGGAAATGGGGAGAGCTGAGCACCAGGGCAGCCATACGGGAGAAACAAGAGGGCTCTGTAAGTTGCTTGGTTTTAAAAGCTGCCTTTGGGGAAGGCTTAATACAATGTTTTTCCATAATCTCTCAATCTACAGCCCCTAAACTTTCCCTAATGGTGTGGCAGACCCTAGAGTCTCTTAGCAATAGTCTGGCTTCTACTAGTTAACCTTTTTCAGGCTCTGTAGAGCTATATTCTTCTCCCCAGTTGTGCAGGCCACAGGCTGAAAGTCACAGTTGCAGCAGGAAGCCCAATCCTAACCCTGCAGGTCTGATGCGATGAATGAAACTGATCCTTGAAGAGCTGCAGTTACTAGAGAGGCCCTTGGCAACAAACCAGCAGATTCCCCTGTGAGGAATGCAGTACCATACAGAAAAGAGGAGGACATGTAGAAAGCAGTACTGGCTTGTGAAGACCAGCAAGGGACTATGTATTCTGACATAAAAGACAAGTTCTGCATAAACTGCAGTGAGTGTAGGAACAAGTGAGTTGTAGGACTGTTCCCTACCCGCTTCATGTCTAGTTGATCCCATCTATCTCCGTGCTGTGCTAATGTATCCGCCACAGCACTACCTAGGCACCAAATACAACATTAAATAATTCATCATCATAAATCACAGCCCCTCCAAGCAGGAGAGCTTATGGATGATGCGAGATTGCAGCTCTTAGGCTTGTGTAGCCAGTAGGGGAGGAGGGTGTCCGATGCGTGGGTGGCCGGGTCGCAGGGGGTGTATCCTGACCTTGCTGGGAGGGTGTACCCCTCATCGTCTTGGGGAGGTGCAGGCTTTTCTGTCTCTGTTGTTTCTGAGAGGCTCAAGTGAATTTGATCAATCCTAAAGCTGCCTTGAGATCTCATCAGCTTTTCCTCCTGCCTCTACCGTAATTGAAGAGCAAGGACAGCTTGGTAAAGGGACTAGCAAATCGGTGTGTAACCAAAGAAGAAAAACTCCAGATGAGTAGGGCATTGGGGCTGTTTTTACAAGTTAGCTCACAGGAGAACAAGGGTTTTTTTGTGATTAATAGTTTGATACCTGGACACCTCTTAGATGAAACTCAGAAATGCCCTGAGAAATCTCAGCCTCCTGCCTCAGGGCACAGACTCAATTGCTGGAGGGACCAGGGAGGAATCTGTTCTTCAGGGGAATGTGTCGGTTTTACTCGGAAGCATCAGACAGCATCTGCGCCAGAGGTGAGATACCTGACTAGGTGGGCCAATGGCTTGATGAGAAGCAGCAAAGCTTATGGTCCTGGTAAGATCCAAAATTGTATCCAAGGACTCTCTGCAGGAAGGAGGAGAGAGAAATTGAGTCTCTGTGAAGCAGACAGGTTCAGACAGGTTCAGTACAATTTGTTCTTTACGGCTGCGTGGAAGAGCTGTGCTCTGGCTTTCATCTGCCAGATCAATGCACTGGGTACTTAGGCTGTGCTAAGGAGGCAGGAACACCTTAAATTCATTGGGTTGCTGCTCCGAGGCACTTGCTGCAGCCCCACAAGCAGGCCCAGCCACCACACTGTAGATGCATCCTGTCCCTTCCTTCCTACACCCACATGTTTCTTCAGCTCTGGGAAGGAGCCTGAAGTCACTGCAACTCCCAGCACTGTGTATTAAATTCCCAGTTATCCTATGTTTCAAATCATTTTTATGCAACATTTGTAACCCAGCTGTAAATATTTGCTCTCTGTCTGGAAACACATCTCTTTGCCCCTGTGTGTGCAGAGCTGCGCCTGAGCTAAGCTGTAGCTCCCGTCGTGTGACCAAATTGCGAGAGCATCACCGTCCCAATGAACAGAGCTGTACCTATCTTGTGGCAGGCAGCGCGGGGCACTCAGGATTTTGGCACCTGGGCACACTTCTAACACCATGACTGGATGCAGGGAGCAAACTGGGGGCCAGGCAACCTGTCCTGGTATGCGGGTGCCTCCTGAGTTAGTCTGCTCTTGTTTGAGCCTGTAGCCTCTGGAAAAAAAACAAGCTCTTGAGTATGACTGATGCTAATAATTCTAATAAATACTTCCTTGCAAGGCCTCCCATAGGAGAGACTGAGGCCAGTAGCTGCTTCTGGGAAGATGGAGGAAGGTGCTGGGTCTAGCAAGCAGGAGACCAGGCCAGGTGTCTCATCCGTGCCACCAGCTGCCTGAGTGACCTGTGTCAAATCACTTACACGTTTTCATTCCACACCAAGGGAAGGTGGTTTTGCCACTCACTGCCTTATTTTAATCACCAGCGAGACTTACCACTTTGATTGTGGATTGCGAGGTGCTGGGAGGTGGGGGAGACCCTATCAGTCCAACATCCCCATTGCTGATGCGATGTTGCTGCATCGCACCGCCCCTTCTGCGACAGCTGGCGCGCAGGGAGCCTGCCCTTGAATTGCGCTGCAGGTCTGGGTGATCTCTTCCTCTGTGGAAATCAGTCGGTGTTTCCCTTCTCAGCTGCTGAGTCTATTCCCCATGGTGGCTGTACCTGCAGAAGGAGGAACAGGACTGCTAAGGGATATTACTACCTGAGGGGAAATGCAAGGGGTCATAAAACCCCTGGAGCGGTTGAGGATTTGGCCACGGGCAGGATGTGAAGAGATCAACGTTTGTCTTAGCCTGGCTCCGCACTTAACCTTGAAACCTCTCTGCTGCTGAGGGAGGAAGCGGTGGAGGGCTGTCTGGGCATGTCAGGCTCCACAGTGGCTATGCTGAGCCTGGGGAAAGGTCAGATGCTCAGCAGCTCTCTGACAGCTAAGCGATTAATTACGGGTCTTGTTGGTTTTGGAGGGGATCCCAAACCAGTCTTCTCAGGAAGCCTAAGCTGGTAAAGCTCTTTTCAGGCACCTGAGCTAAAAGCAGCAGGAGGATTGGGGGCTGGCTGCTGGCATTGTGGGGTTCATTACATGTGGGGCTCAGCAGCCCGAGGCTCGCCGGTGGGCTCCCCAGGCTCATCCTAAGCATGTGAATTCGGGCTTACATCTCCTTTTGTTTTCAGGCTGGGATAAAATTTCCCTGCTGACAGGCAGAATTCCTCCCCGGGGATTTTTTGACTGTCCCTCTCATTCCCATCTAGCCACAGGCTAGTGGTAGGACCTGGGATCACACCAACCTGAACAGTTACTCCCAGCTTCTTTCCACCACAGGTCCTGAAGCCACAGCTTATCTTTGGGCTCCTCTTCTCTCCTGTGAAGAGGAAGGATACACAGGCACTTTCGTAACTGGGGAGGGGTTTCTCTGAGGTCTGTAGTTTTACAACTTTCCCTCTGTTGCGAATCTGCTCTCGGTCACACTGCAGCACCCGAGACTTGAGCCACAGAGATGGCCCAGCCAGACCTACGAGCCCTCCCAGTTACTCTGGTGAAGCGGAGAGCAATAGTTTATTCTTCACCCTAGGACTGGTGCTTGTTACCTCCGAGAGCCTTACAGCATCTCTTCTTTCCCCATTTGTGGCAGGTCCAGGCAGACGGGACAGATGGAAACTGCATCACGTTTGTGTTGCACGATGAAGACCACACACTCGGCAACTCCCTCCGATACATGGTCATGAAGAAGTAAGTGGAGCCTCTGCGGTATCTGACATCGCTGAGGGTACCGCTGTGTTCCTCACTGGCCTTCTCCTTACTGATCTGCATCTCAGTTGTTGCTGGAACAAGGCAAACGATCAGAAACTACCTCTGCGCACGCCTGTTAGAGTCTTTATACCAGACATGGTGCCAAAGACTCCCTGCCTACTACCTCTCTTCACAGAATTAACTTTTTCCATGTGCTGTTAGTGCTGGGACCCTGAGAGCACTAATAAGCCTTAACAGGCCTGACCAGCCACACCTGGGGCTTCTACCCACACCCTGCCCATGGGCCCTGGAGCCCCATTTAAGCTCAGCTCAGGGCTTTTGCTCCCTCCTGAGCTATGTTGTAGGAGTATGGGTCTCCAGCTCAGCCTCTACTGGGCTGTGGACTCCATTCACCTGGATGCTGACTCACAGACTGACTTCTTGACCTGACTTCAGCCCTTCCTCATCATCGTACCTCTGCTTGGTGATCACTAGGTAGTGTCTGACCCTCATTACCCTCACCTGACCTGACGCTGACCTGCAGATTGAATTCCTGGCCTGACCTTGGACCTGCTTCATCCCACAAACCTGCCTGATGATCTGGACCCTTGGCTGACCCTGGCTGCCGTCTTTGCACCCGCCCTACTCCCTCACTTGGGTGCAGTGGGACAGGGCTAGCTCGCGAGGCCTCTGCCTTGTCGGCTGTCTCGCTATTCATGGCTCCCAGCTCCCCATCCCTTTGGGGACAACCAGCCCTCTCTGCTCCTTGATAGTTATGGAGGAAATTTAATGTCTGACACGTAAAAGAATTCTGAATGTCTTATTTGGCCGTGGGTAAAATGATGCGCATCTCCATGTAAGTACACGTGGTCAGGCAGTATCTATGTCTCCTTCTGGGACAAGCGCTGTCAGAAAAGCCAGCATGAAGCAAATTGATCATCTTTCGTGCTTGCATGGAGATGCAGGAATTGATGCTGGGAATTAATTATCCTGCTGTCTCCATCAAAACATACAAATAGGTTCACCCTGGTTGCCCGATTTTATTGAACTGGGCAGCACTGAGGGTTTGCGAAGATCTAATGGTAAGCCTCAGAAGAATTACAGCAGGAAGTTCAGTGCATCATCTCAAATGACAGTTGCATTGCAAATGTCATGTGAATTCCTCCGATAAATCACCATGACAAGACAAACGGCAGGCTTTTTACAAGGCCTTGTTCTTTCTGCTGGGTGCACAAATGTTCTGCCAGCCACCTCAGCTTATGAAGGCAGATGCTGTGCAGCCTGCAAACCGTCTCAGTAAATCCTTGCAGTGCCCTGGACCCGTCAGCCTCTTTTGCCCAGCAGAACTGCAACAGGTTTGTGTACAGTGAGGTTTCCAAGCATCCAGGATCCCCTGGTTGAACTCTGCAGGCCTGCCAGCGGACCGCCGGTGGTGCCAGGATGGTGCCAGCCATGTCCTTACCCTGCAAAGCTCCAGCTGCAGCTCAGAGACAGATGGGGGCATGCGAATAAGGTTACGCAGGTAGTTTCCCTTCAGCATATCCCTCCCGTAAGACCCTCAGTCATTTTAGAAACATCCTGAGCCCCAGCAGGTCTGGGGTGGCCTGAGCCTCTGACTTTCCTGAGATTTGCTGTGGATTGGCCTGGGTTTCACTACTCTCTTCTCCTTTCTCCCCTCCTGCAGCCCTGATGTGGAGTTCTGTGGCTACTGCATCACGCACCCCTCTGAAAGCAAGATCAACTTCCGGATCCAGACCAGAGGTATGGGTGTGCGCGTTTCCCTCTGTTGTGGAATTCCCCTTGCTCATGTCATTCAAATAAAGAAAAGCACTTTTCTCCCTCTTCTCTGCTAGCCACCTGCAACTGCTGTGCCCTGTTGCTCAGCCAGAGAGGCGGCTCTGAGCCATTATGCTATGGCTCTTCTGTTTCCCAACTGTAGGGCTGAGCCAGCTGAGGCCTGAGGAGCCCACAGCCTTGCCTGGTCCCAGGTATCTGGGTTGGCTGGCAGCAGGCACCCAACTGTAGTGCCAGGGTAGAGTAGATCTGGTACTCACTGTCACAGGTGATGGGAGCTCCATCTGCCCTTAAATCAGCGTGGGGATTAGAAAACAAAGCCAACGTGTGCTGACGTATATAGCTGCAATGAGATAATTTGTTTCTGCTTCTCCTTCTCAGCTGTCTTGCAGCTTTGGTCATCAGGCTATGACCCAAAGCTCTTTCAAAAAGCCTCGTCAGTCTGTGCTGTCTTTTGACTTGCCTCCCAGAGGACTTTGTTCCCTGGTAATAGATAGCGCTGACAACTCTGAGCCTCTTGCAGTCACTCACTCCTCTCAGCACACCAACCCCTTCAGCTCAGTCTGCTGCCTTCCATCCAGGCCCTGCAAGCTCCACAGTTTTGTCTGCTGCCTAGAGGGGTGGTGTTACATCACTCCTTCCTCATGGGGCTGTTCCCTTGAGCATCAGACACGTAGAAGCCACTTCCTGGAAGCAAGCATCTAGTTTGTGCTTGCTGACTCTTTAATTTCCTGAAAATAATTAGTGCTCAGGCTGTTCGCCTTGCCAAGGGAACGCCTTCCCCATGGGCCTAACTGCAGGGTAAGTGTCTGCTGTTCCTGTGCCGTAGCCTGGACCACCACACTGAGCTCAGCTCTCAGGCCGCTGATGGTGGGCTGGTAGGAGGGAAGCGTGTGGGCACGTACCTGGTGTAAGAGCCTCTCCCCGTCATGGGGACATGATACTGCCCTTGGGCATGGTGGTAACAGCCACGCTGCCTCAGAGCCATGGGGGAGAGGGCTACCAAGCCCTTTGGAAGCCACCTTCCATTTCACTAACGCATCTTCTTTCCTGAAGGGGCCCTTCCTGCTGTTGAGCCGTTCCGGAAAGGGCTGAACGACCTGATGGGTGTCTGCCAACACGTGCTCAACACCTTTGAGGTGAGACTCTTGCCTCAAGAGCTCAGGGGCCTTTTCTATCTCTTGGTCTCAGAGGGGAGAGGAGTGGGCTGAGATCTGTGTTGTAGGCACTTTTGACGTGAAAAACCTGATCGTTTTCTCAGACGTTCTCTGCCTGACCTGTGGCATGGCCTGGCTTCCTTTCCCTTGGAGTGACTGTAAAGCTCAGTCACTTCTGAAAGTATGTGGAGCTCCGTCAGAGCTTCTCAGGTCCCTTAGCATTTCCAGGCACCGGACAGAGAAGTCATAGCACAGACCAGGGTGGTGGCACTGTGGTATATGAGTCACTCAGATATATGCTGTTAACATTTGTCCTTTGCTGTTGTTTTCAGAGGAGCATGAAGGAATACAGGGCCCAGAGGCAGGAAGAGATGCAGTAGCATTTGGGGATGGCAGTCCCCATGGATGCGTGTAACGTCCGAGTGTTGAATTCCCTGTGTCAAGCATTTTTGTTTGGTTGTTTTTTTTATGGCCGCTTTGATGCAAACCTGTATTTTGTCTAATAATAAAGTTTATGAAGTTTGATGCCGCAGAGGTGACACTGCATTCAGTTCGACACAAGTATGGAAAATGACAGCTGGAAGGCAGCTCTTTCACTCTTCCGTCTTACTTCTTTCCTTCCCCAAGTGTCGCTGCGGTTTCCTGCCCAGGATTTTCAGATTGCAGAATTTGCAGGTGGTCTGGTGCACAGACTTAGCCTGCCCCAGAGTCTGCAAGGAGCAAAGGGGTTCAGTGCTGTCTAAAATCAAGCTTTTAGAGGGGCAGCACCTTCTTCCGACTTAAATCTTTCTGTTACTGGCACCAGTGCATTTGACTTCAATAGCTACGGCCAGCCTTCCTTTTTAAACAGATCGTTATAAAATGATGCTCTGCTCATTTGCCGGGCGAGATGAGTAAAAAACCACTTGCCTTTTTTAACCCTCTGAAGAATGCAGACAAAGGCAAGCCCAGCCCACTCCTCGTGAGCAGGTTTAAAGGGCACAGCACTGAAACCCTGGCCTTGTTCGGATCTGCTGGCAGCTAGCCGAGTGAAAGCCTTTTGTTGAGTGTAATGTGGCATGAAATTGCAGGGGGGTTCTGCTCCGTGCTGGGCACAGGATTGTGAACCTTTCTGGTTTGCTCTGCACAGGGGTGACACCACTTGTCTCTTCCGTGGAGGTCTGCAGTTACCAAAGGAACCTGCTGACACTCAATTAAGTATTTAGCAGACTTTGCAGACCCCCTGCTGCTTAATAAGGAACACCCAGAGATTTTTCTTTCAAACACCAGCATGTTTTATTAACATACAGAGGAATAAGAGGGAGGATGTAAAATGTCAGGTTTTCTCTATAAAATCACTCTTTCAAATACGAATTGACAGACTTGGTCTTTCTGACAGGCCGGCGGTGGGTTTGTGTTCACGGGTGTTAGGCCAAGAAGCCAGCTGAACCCTACGTTTCACAGTAAGGCTCCTTTGCCTCTGAGTTTGCTGCAATGGATTCATCCTGCCCATGCCAACAGGGTCCCACATCTATAGCGGGCAGCTGCTGTGGCTTTGCTTTTGGCTAATCCTGTCTGGCCTGGTTTCTTCATGCTGAAACCTGTGGGTGGTTAAAGCGTGCTTTCACGTAGGGCTTGGGACGCAGCAGGGGCGCGTGGGGAAGAGGGGCTGTGCCTGGTTGGTGCTGGTGCGTGTTTTCACCCCGCTGCGTAGGAGCAAGCACAGGCCTGGGGACTTTCTGCTTGGAGAATTCCCCAGCCCAAGAAAGAGGGAGACATAAAAAAGCAAGAAAGCAGTTTCCCCAGAGCAGGGGGGAGAGAGTGAAGGGGTGAATAAACCAGGAGCTGACTAGTGCAGCTGGGCTCAGTCTCAGCCCAGGTGTCACGGAGACGAGCTTTTCTTAAAAAGGTCTTGAAACCCAGCTGGTTATTGACCTGCTGGTCACTTCCTCCAGTGCCCAGGGGATGCTATGGGCCGGTTGCATGTTTGGGATGAGCTGAGCTGAGCTGGGCTGGGCTGGGCTGGGCTGGGCTGCAAGGACCACTCTGTTTCTGGACCTCCTCTGCCTGAGGAAGCAAGGGAAGGATCGGCTTGCCTGTAACTGCACAGCTCTCCCCCACGAAGGGCAATAGGAGCTGGCAGCAGGGACCTGTTTTCACATTTCATTTGCATAGGCAGCTAAAACCAGATTGCTCGTGTGCTCCTTTTCTGGTAGTCATTACTTTCTCTTTAAGCTGAAACTTGCTGGTCCTGGTCTTGGTTGTAGCCTAAGGGAGACCTTCTAGGGATGGGAAAGCGCCATGTGGCTGCCAGTGCAACAGAAGAGCTTTAAAAGGGTGCTGTTTCCTGCTGATATCTCCGCTCTCTTCTCTTCTTCCTCCTCTCTCACACTTGGTCAAACTTTATGATGCTGGTTTTAATAGAAGACGTCTGGGAGGACAATGCAAGGGGAAAGCTATGCCAAAGGAGGATAAAGTCACTGTTAAACAGGCATGCAGCGAGCGATAGCAATGACCAGAGCTGGGATGACTTGGTGTCAGTCTGTTTGTTGCAATATTAATAATGTGGAGATCCGAGTCTAGTTTTGAGCCATTTAAAGCTAAAATGTTGATCTGAGTGTAGCTGCTAACGCAGGAGTGATTAAATCTGCTCTTGGAGCATAAAAAGAGATGTTAGCCACTTGGGGCCCAGGAGAGTAAGGTTAAAGGGTTCTCCTGTGTGCCTGTAATTGGTATCTGTCTTGTGGGTATTAGCAGGTCCTGGCTGTTCCGCCTGTCCTTAGGACAGGATCAGGGCTCTTCAGTGTTTGGGACGCTGCTCCATATGGCATTACCAAAGGTCACTACTGGGAAACTGTCAAGATGCTTTGGTCTTCACTGAAATGAATGGGAGCTGTGCATTTAAATATGCGGGTTCCCATGCACGGTCCAAGTAAAAACCGGAACAACCCTCACTGAGCTGCTGGCAGGCACTAAACTGCATGACTGCGTGCTTTGCTCTTGTTTTAACATGGTAAGGCTGACTTTTACCAGTTGGGACGGACTTTTATTTTGCAGCAAGGAGGGCGGCAACAGCCAGGGACAGGTCTATAGCTTTTAAACTCCTAAGCTTCTTTCTTTGCTATTTCACCTTTTGTGCCTTCTCTACCAGGAGGACGTGCAGAGCTTGATGCTCCCTCCTGCTTCTTAGAGGCACTGAGTGCATTTTAGGTGGCTTCTGCGTCCCCAAAGTATTTCAGTCCTCTAGAGAACTGTATCTTCCCTCCTCCATGTCCTGGTACAATGAGCTGGTGTCTGCGTCCCTCCTGGGTCTGGAAGGATCTTGTTTCTAAAGAAAGCTGCTTCTCCTGACTCTCTGCCCAAGGGATCCTGTCTTCTGACAACTCCGGTTCATTTGGCATTATTTCTTTTTAATTAAGGGCGGCCCTGTGACTGGGGTTTCAGGGTCAGGTTGGAACAAACCACCTGAAAAGTGGCACTTGGGCTAGCAGAGGGGCAATGTATGTGCCAGGAGGGCAGAGGTAGACAGGACAGAGGAAGTCGCGTTCCTTACATTTGCGCGTGCTCATCCTCAGCTTGTCTCCAGCGCTGATTTGGGGCTGAAGCTGGTCCTGCTCAGTGCATCTATTGGCCTTGAATTACCTACTGCGACCCAGACTCACCCGCTTTACCGGAAAGAACTCCAGATCTGACCCACAGCATCCTGTGCTCGCTAGAGTTGTCAGCCTTCTCCAGGTTGTCCAGGCTACAAGGGCACTGACCCAAATCAGCCCCCAGCAAGCAAGTCCCCTGCTTACACAGTGTTCCTCGCCTATGTGACTCTCACGGTGGGGTCCCCGCGAGCCAGGGCTACGCTCCAGGCCTGTGCAATTGCATTGAGGACCCCAAGAGAGAAAGATGTTGGCTCAACCCATGACCAGAGCACCAGCCATTTCAGGTGAGTGGGAGGGAAACTGTAGCCATAGGGTCAGAGCATCCCAGTTAGCTGCTGGCCTCCTAAATACTGCCTGTTAGGGGACTTCTTTCCCTGACAAGCGATCCGACACCTCCGTGGGCCTCTCCATTGTGTGGCCCAACAAGCAGAGCCTTGCTTGAAGTGATGAGAGGTTTGTAATTAGTGGAAAACCCCCGGTGATGCCTGTGGCAGCAGACGGAAGGGTCAGCACGTCCCATCTGTCTCTGCCCACCCTCCCTTCCAGCCGCCAGCACTGCGCAGCTGCCCTGACACCTCCTGAGCACGTCGGCCCCAGAGCTCGGGTGAGTGCATGAATTTAGGGAGTACCAGCAGAGCTGCAGCGGTGGAGATATTAACCTGAAGCAAATCACGCCATAGCGGCTGCTTGCAACCTGGCAGGGCAGGCTCTGGTGCGTCGCAGAGGGCCAGCCTCATGGTATGAGGTGTTGATTTGATGTCACAGAATCCATTTGTCTGTAAATGTGGACAAATACAGAAACACAGAGAATTCAGGGTTTTTTATAAGCACAATCATTAAAAAATATCCTTCTGCTAAGGTTTCTGCGCTGAAACTTTTTAGTCTTTATCCGTTTTCTCCGTTGACTTCATTCGTCCACTGTCAAAGTGCAGCCAGCTGTAGGGCAGGGCACGGCAGCAACGCTGCAAAATTGATACAGACAAATCTACTCTAGTGGGTAGGTAAGTTTATAGAAAACGTGCTGGTCTAGATATTCCTCAGTCTTTCTTTTTTCATTGAAACCCGTTTGTCTCTCAGAAATGTGATTTGTTTGTAAGACACTTGCATTTCAGTGAAAGCTAAGCTAAAAAAACCCCAACACCTGGAAAATGTTTCGCTTTGTTTGCAGGTCTTTTCTCTTCTCCCTTTTTCCTCTCTCCATTTTTTTCCATGACAAGATGAAAAGGGGAAAGAAGAAAGAAAGAGAGAGAGGTAAAAGAGAGAAGAAATAACCAACAGAGAAATCATCAAAAACTTGGTAACTAAAACTTTCTCCTCTAGGTTTTCTTAAAGTTTTGGCAAGAGATGCAAGCACGTTTTTTTAGAAAAACATGCTGGAAAAGCAGTCGAGGATTAGTTATTTTAAATAGTAAATTTATGAAAGCTCTTTGCTATATTTCGGTTAGCTCCAGCGGCTCTTTCAGCTGAGATCGGACCTTCCCCGTTGCCTTTTCCACCTTAGTTTGACCACGAGGACGAGCATCTCTGTCCCCCTCACAAATGGCATGAACCTTGGTGTCATGGTGCCGTGGCCAAGACACGTCGGGGTCCAGCCCCTCTGCCCCGTTGGAGCTCAGCCTTGTTGGCAGGGGGAAGACAAACTACAGGCATCAAAATACAGGGCACCCCTTTTTTCCCTTCAGAGCTGTGGTCTTGCAGGCGATCCCCCTCCCAGGAGCCAGTGGCTGAAGGAGGCTGTGGACTTTCCAGCTGCCGATCACCACGGATCGAGGCTGGATGCTCCTCTGGAAAGGCACGTCTCCTGGATCCTCTCCCTTGCATCCGACGTCAGGCAGAGAATTAGCTGCTTCCAGGTTACGCAGGGGGTTGGAAAGGTGCGGGAGATGGTTCCTTGGTCCCAGCCTCATCCCGATTTGAGCCATCTCTGCCTTCCCTTTCCTGGGCTTACAAACTCTTCCCTCGAAGGACAGCCCCTTGGGCCAGCAGTGGTGCCCGGCTAGCCAGGAGCTCCCCTGTCCCTGGGGAGGGGGACGCTGGAGCCGGTGGTTTGGCTGGATGCTGCCGCTAGCTTCTGCCAAGGGTATCTGGTCCCCTAAGTGTGCAGTCACGTACAATCACTTCCTCGTGCCGTACACAGGTGGGGCGAACATCATCCCTGGGTGGGGAGCCTGGGGCAGGTTTTCCAGGAAAAGGTGAAGAGGAAGGGGACTTTTAGGGCTCCCAGGTCAGGCCGGTCACACAATGAAGCCAAGTTACTGCCCATCTCTCCCTACCATGAACAGGAGGAGATTTCGTGCCGTCGATGGTCTACCAGACATACATGATGCCTGGATCTTATCCTGGCTCTCTGCCCAGGGACAAGCTGTCTCAGCAACAGAGGGAGATGATAAGGGATGTTATCAAAGCTTTTCTTTGGCTTTTTTGGCTGGAAATTGTTACTCGTGGTCCTCTCCCTCTCCCCCTCATCCCACATCCATCTCAAAGTGACCACATCTCAACCTTCCTTCCCTTTTCACACACATTTCCCCACCCCACGTTTCCACCAGAGACAAATGACTGTAAGTCGCTTGGTTTTCCTGTAAGGAAATGAAAAAACCTGTAAGGATCTGAAAAATCCTATAAGGATCTGAATCCCCTTCCCCCTCCTCCAGAGGCGACTCGGAGCAGAGGACCGATCGGCGTGGTTCAGAGGCTGCGTTCAGAGCTAGTCCCAGGGGTCCGTGAAGTGCTGCAGCTCCTTCCAGGTGGGTTACGACACGAAGGCAAAAATGTTTCAGGCCCAGCCAGGAAACGGCCGCGTGAGAGAAATGGAGGGATCCTGCCGTCTTGGCACACTGCCTTCTCCTCTCCGGCCCGTGGCTGGCACGTCTTTAGGAAGAGCTGTACTTGTTACTCAAGCGGGAGCTGCTCCGGTCTAGCCCAAGCTCCTGCCCGTTGGCTTTCCACTTCCCAACAGAGCCCTTCTCGTCTGTCGGCGTGATGCTCAGGGCCGGTCTCTGGCACCAGCAGCACAGGCAGGACTGTGAGGAGAGAAGAGGGTGGAGGGAGAGGTTACAAGAGTGGGCTGCAGGGCAAAAGAGGAAGAAATATTCCCCTACTGATATTGGCCAGTCAACCTGCGCAGTGCCAGGCTGGGAATTGCAGCCTGCACTTCTGAGCCTTGCTGTCCTGCAGATCTTCTGGGAGCAGGTTTTCCAAGATAGGGCTGGTGTGGATTGGAAATGAAGATACCAAAATCTTGGGTACCTTTGGCAGTTGTGTTTTCTTGTCTTTGGGGGACAGAAAATATGGATAATGCTTAGCTGGGCTCAACTCTTCTTTTTGCCACAGCAGCTGGGAGGTATCTCCCATCCCATCCCATCCCATCCCATCCCATCCCATCCCATCCCATCCCATCCCATCCCATCCCCTTCCTTTCTCAGGGCTCCAGTCCTCCTGAAAACTATCTGAATAACTTGGGCTTGAAGTTTAAAGTAGCCCCACTCCCTGGTCTAATGGTTTGTGAGGATACTTCTGATCGAGAACGAGAGGGACTTTCTTGGCTTGTTGCTGGTCCTGCACTGGCAAAAGCCTCCCCATAGCAGGGCAGCAAGCTCTAGTGTACTTGAAGCTGGGAAGAGAGGCATCGAGCAGGGGGAAAATTTGGGAGGAGAAATATGATCATTATATGAGAAAGCAGGGGAATCCCGTGGGCTGCTGGCAGCCCCCGGCGTGTCGCTGATGGGGCATTTGTCTTGGAGTCAGGAGCTGTGAGGTCCAGGCCTGCCTCTGCTGCTGCTTGCTGGGTGTGTTTGCCAAACCACTCTGCACCTTTCTCCTGATCTTGTAGGCGCAGAAGTCCACGGCGATGGAGGTGCCTCTGGCTGCACCATGCCTGGTCCGTGGGAGCTTGTGGCCCTGGGACCAGTGTCTGGGAACAGTCACCGTAGCCAGGAGCTCTGGAAGGGTCAACCCTACCTGGAAGCAGTTCTTGAATTTCCGACTGACGAAGTAGAGAGCCACAGGGTTGATGCAGGAGTTGAGGGAGGCCATGTTGATCCCGAAGTAATCCATCACTAGGAGGAAACTGAGGCGGGAGGGGAGAGAAGAGGGTGGACGTGTTGGAAGCTCATGGAGAACCGAGGAAGGGTTTCCAAAATGCCTGCCAACTGCCTGGCCTGGGAACCTGCTTCCATGGAGGGCCAGTGACTGAGACCACAGAGGTGAGCACAAGGCAGTCCCTCCTGCAGTTGGGTAACTGCACAACACCTTTTCTTGCGAGGATCATTTCCTGAGGAAATCAAAAGCATGAGATCCAATTTCCCCTGGTGACCCCTGACGTTCTCAAACTCCAGCACAGTAGCAGTGCCTGGCCTGAACTGGATTTTGGCATGATAGGTAAAGAGGAGAGGGGACGACAGGCACCTGCCAAGTGGCAGAAAGTGTGCACAGCCCTCAGAGGTGCTGCAGTCCCTTTAGCCCCGCGGGGAATGTTTCTCTGCCCAGGAGACCTCTTTAACCCACAGATTTATAGATACATTGCAAAATTCAATTTCTTCTCGTCTTATGGTCCCCCACACCCTTTCTCTGTGCCTATCAGGAGAGCAATGCCATCTCGAAAGGAGCTGTTGAAACAGGGTGTTTGGAAGGCAACTCCACCAGCCTGCAACGAGCCCAGCGGAACTTCTGCCGGTGCCCGCAGGGCTCCCAGCATGGTGCCCTCCTGCTGATGCCCCTACCTGAGCAGTTCACATCTGTTGGGGTCCGTCTGGTCATAGATGGTCTTTTTGAGGATGCGGCTGAGGTGGAGCGGCAGCCAGCAGAGCGCAAAGATCACCACGAGGCAGAACACGGTCTTGGCCACCTCCCGGCGCTGCAAAGAGAAGGTGGGCAGGAGAGAAGGGACGGGCTGGCTGAGCATTGGAGAGCGGGTGGAGCAAAGCACCATCTCCCCATGCTGAGCAAGTAATTTCTGTAATCTGATGATGGCTGGGCACCCCTTTGGAGTCCAAAACACAACCTGCGGGTCCCAAATCCTGCATCACGAGGAGGACTCTGAGATCTAGGCTGCAGAAAGGGGTAGGGTACCAGCAGCACCATAAGGACCAGCCTCCTTCACGCCCCTTCCCACCATTGCTCCCAGTAACTTTGCTGGGGTGATACTCCCTGGGACACTGGGGCCTCATCCGTCCACCCTTCACACTATACTATGGTGACAAGCAGCTGGTCTGCCTCAAAGGATCATCCTGCGAAGTGTGGGAGGGGACAGTAAACCATTCTTTTTCCCTGCACCCCTTGTCTGTGATATGGCACATTCAGCATTTGGTCCAGTTTGGTGTGATCTGGGCTGGCACGGCACAGCACAGCCAGAGATAAATGACCATAAGCAGCTGAAAATCAGGCTGGTCCATGGCCACAAGGCTAGTGGTTTGGGTTGTCCCTGAGGCTGGAGATTGTAGAGCTGAAGGCCCATCTCACCGGTTTAATCCATGCATCTGCATCAACATGCCAATATCTGTTGACCACTGTGAGGCTATGTCAGCTCATATGTGCGCTTTACAGGGTCAGGTACATGTTCTCCCCTTTGACAGCACTCCCTCCTGTTTGGGAAATACCAGAGTTTCTGCCTTCCTGGTTTTCTTACCCGTTTCATGTGGTCATTCAGAGCAATTCTCATGCCATTTCTCTTGCTCAACATCTCGCATGACATGAGGGTGTAGAAGATGCCAGTGCATACCAAGGGGAGGCAGAAATAGAAGCCGAAAAGCCACCAGTCCTTCACATCACGGTAGAACTGCATGCAAAAGAAAGAGCAACTGGAAACTGGGGAAAGGAGGGGCAGGTAACTGGGGCAAGAACTGACCTGCTCCCTGACACTGATGCTGGCCTGCGTCAGACACTTCTGATGTGTGAAAGCATAACAGCTCCCGTGCTAAGTGCACATGGGATTATCTTCCCCCAAGGCTGGTGCACATGTTTACCCTAAAGAGGTAAAGGCTGGGTCACATCTGGCTGCCAGTCCAGTCTAGCACTCTTGTGCAAGAAGCAGTTGCAAGGAGCTTATTTGGTAGGCACGGTGGGGTAAGTTCTGATGCTTTGTAAGGGTCTCCATTCCCTTGCTCACCCTTAGCTGACCCTATGATAAAAGTTACCCATGCAGAGACTGGTTGTGGAGACACTCTTTGGCCTGCTGGGACAGCGTAGCAGGTTCTGAAGCTTCCTGAGACGTTTCATGACCTTCTGATGTGGATGGTGAAGACACGATATGGATGGTGAAGACACGACACAGCTTAAGGACCAGCTGCCTGTTTTCTGGCGCCACATTCAAAGCAAGTCTGCCCCATGTCACTCAAATGCTGGGTATTCTGTGTTTTGCCTGGCACTGCTCTCCCTGTGTTCACCCTGATGGCTAGAAGAAGCCATCTACAGAAGCATCTAATCCTCTAATCAAGGAGGGAGGGTGCCCTGGTTGCCTGTGTCTTCCTGCCCCTTGCACTGCAGCTGGGGTGGGCCAGAGTACATACCATCATGAAGCTGGATTTCTGTTCGGAGGCGAGCATGCACACCCAGAGGTGTTGTTCCCAGTAGCTGAGCTCCACCATGTCAAAGGCTATGGCTTCGGGGACTGCAAGCACAATGGCCACTGCCCAGATCAGCATCACCTCCACTGCCTTCCACATGGGGATTCCTATCCCTTGGATCCGACTCCAGGACGCCACTGCTCGGTACCTGCCCGACGTGTGGGAATGCAACAGGAGCAGATTGGAGTGAGAAAAGCAGCCGTCAGGAAGGGGCCAAGAAGGTGCAGATTAGAGTTGTCCCCAAAGGCCCTTTCCCTTACACCTTCCTCCTCCACCCCTGAACCTTCCCCTTCAGTGGAATGGGAAAGATCAGAAACAGGAGCTCAATGGATGAATGTGATGGTAGCTATCCTTGGCCAATGTCTACTTGCCATTGAGGAGCTGCCACCCTTCCCCACCACCCTAACAGTTGTCCCAGCACATCAGGATCCTTCCCTCAACCTTGTCCAGCAGAATTTAAACTCTGTCACCAGAGTCAATTCCTGTTGGATTTCAGCTCTACAAGACAGCACCCTGTCCCCGTCTCTGCACTGGGGCTGGGACCAAGCTGCCCTGCAGTCTGCCTTTTGTTTACCATGAAGGGACATGCTATAGTCAAATAGGGGTCAGGCTGGGCAGTGCAGCTGTAGAAGTTGTTTCTTACCTGTCGATGCTTAGAGCGCAAAGGCTGAGGACCGTGATGCCCACTGAGGCCTTCTGGATGAAGGGGACCAGCTTGCACACCTGCACACCAAAGGGCCAGTCCTTTGCCAAGAGCTGGGGAAGAACCGCAAGGTTAACAGGCTGCTTCGGGAAAGCGTGTCCGGCTTCCCGTAATAGCAGGTGGTTACCCACAAGGTGTGAGAAGCCCACAAAGAGCAGCTGAAAGCACTCTGAGGTTACCTCCGCTGGGATTACGCGGTGTGCGCTCTCCGGTATTTTGTGTTGTACTGGGAACCGTTCATTTCCCAAAGGGCTCGTTGTGAGATGAGCTGTCACATGGATGGAAGGATCCAGACACCAGGTTCTGAATCCGTACCATGGGTGGTTTTGGATGGATCTGAATCCTAAATGCCACAACGGGCTTCGGGTCGCTTTCAGAGGGAAAATGGGTGTCATTCTCTGAAACAGCCAAAATCCAGCAAGGACAGCCTCTTTCAGGTGGCTTTGAAAGCCATGCAGTCTTAAGCACTTACCATACTCTGCCCCTCTACCACACTTTGATTCCGTATAGAACACATACACTGTGGACCTAAGCTCAGCTGGGGCAAGCAAAGGGTATCAGTGGGGACAAGGTGTCCTGAAGGCAGGAGAAATCCAGGCCACTCACTCATGAGGATGAAAGCAAGTCTGGGTTCACAGCCCTTATACCCCCATGACACCTGGAGCCCATCCTAAGGTTACTCCCACTCTGAACCAGCCCCACCCCCCCCCCCGCAAGCTCTTTATTTTGGCCTCGGCAGCAAGACAAATCAATCCAGAAGCTCTCCTGGAAATCAGGGCCTCAGGTGAAGGCAATCGACCAACCCTACCCTTTCCTTTGGTCTGCAAACCTGGGTAGTCCACCCATCTCATCTGTTACTGCGTCGTAAGGGAGACACACCACGAGGGAACTGGGCTGCTCCTGGAACCAGGTTGCTCATAGTCAGTTTGGGCTTCTCAAACAAGCAACAACTTCTCCTCCAGGAGGTGGCTGGAAGAGAGAGGGGCAGGAGGGAGAGGGGTTGCTCAGGTGGCCTAGGGAAATCCTGAACATCAGCCAGGAAATGTCAGTGTGGATGTGGCCAGAGCAGGGAGTCCTGACGCTGGAGATCTGACCCAGCTTTCCTGTTACAAGGCAGGCAACACCAATGCAAGATGTCCTTCGCCTCGACGAAGTATCTTGACTTTTCTTTGTGTTGCCTGCAAGCTGTGCTAGTTGCAGCTCCAAGAGACGGCCACGTGTGTCCCCAAGCCAGCAGCTTGTGTGAACAGGACGTGTCCTGTAGGTGAGGTCTTTGGTCTAAGCCATGAACTCTGCACAAAGCTCGGCTCAACCCCAGTTGTTGCCTGACCAGAACGCAGAGCTGGGTATTGAGCCTGTGACCGGTTTATCTGCCAGCTTTCCTCAGGGAGGTCATCCCTACAGCCTCCACCTGCTCCCACATGCCCCTTTTTTTATGATACATAGGGACCTTCCTACAACAGAATTGTGTAGCGTGGTAGAACTGGGCAAACAGATCCCGAAGGGAAGGGCTCTCAGGCCCACGTCCTCACAGTCCCGTTGTATAAGCCTTGTTTCTTTGGGAACCCAGGCTGAAACCAACCCGCACCCCCAGACTGTGGGTGATTTAAACGTGACAGGTGGACTCTGCAGTCCAGACCCCACGAAGTGGAGGAGGATTTGCATCCCGTGGAGGCAGACCTGCCAGATATGTTGCTGTTGCTGTTACTCTGTTCTTGTTAAATGCACATTGCACAACCCAAATTCTTTCCCTGGCCGGATAGTGCATTTCCCATCAAGTGTGGCAAAGGCAGGATTAAAACGTAAATCTTCCCTGCTTTGGTTTTGACTGGGGACAAATATTGGAGGGGCTTTGCCGTTCAGGTTTTTGAGGGGCTTAGCTATGACCACGCTCGTTGGGCTGCCTCCGCAACCTCTGCCTGCGCAATGGGTGCAGGGTGGAGGTGATCCCCGCGAGAGCTGCTGGCATTGCCGCTGCGTTCTCCAGACTGTGTCTCCCCTCTCAAGCAGAACAAATCGTGCCTTATTCAAAGCAAAGGAGGCCCGTTGGGTGAAAGGGGAGGTGGGCTGTACTCCATGGATGGAGGGGCGCAGCCTTCCCCTGGGCCAGCGCTGCTGGCCCCAAGCTACTCTGTTTTCTCGCACAAGTGAAACCCTCTGGATGGATCCGTATTCTTGTAACAGCGGGCATCGTCCGGCTCATGGAGAACCTGTTTGTTTTGAGCTAAAAAGCCTTTACAGTTTTCAGTCCATTTTCACTTGAAGGGTATCTATCTATCCACAGGGATTCGAGACCCTCTGCCAGCCACATCTGGTGCTTCTCATCGTCACATTACGTGCACCTTCTTCCTACTTCGACTTTCTCTGCCTTCTCCCCCTGCCACCCAGCCTGCTTGACCCAGGACCCCTCTGGCACTCAATTTCCACTTTTCAGGCTAAAGCTCCCCTTTGACAAACAAACCTGGCTGAGCTCCAAGTCCTTCACCCCACAGCATCCCTTCCAACCCTTCATAGAAACCTCCGCCTCCAGCTCACCAAAACGTGTCTCTCGAGTAGTGGGCAAGAAAGAGCTGCCAACGGCCCGGACACATCTCACAGATGTCGTAACACACCTTCTGCTCTTAACTGGGGTCTCAGGTCTGCTGCCCGCATCTGCCCGGCCCTCTCGGCCCCACTGCACCGTGCATAGCTCAGGTTCCCCTGATTGTTTGTTGTGCCTCTTCTCTCTAGTTTAGGGGGCATCGTCTCTGACAGAAGCCCTGTTTTATAATACAGCCCTCTTCCTTGTTCTTGGATGAGGCTTCACGTTTAGCTAGAATGAAAAAGATATTTGCTTGAGGCTGATTAACTGAACTGTGCTGGGAGAAGTGTCCCCAGTGCACAAGAACAATAGTTTTTGCTCAGCTGAAATAAACATCGGGTTGTAATGTCAGGAGACTGCAAGCGATCCTTTTCTTGTGATTTTAAATGAGATTTAAAAGATCGGGAAGGTTGTGTGCTTGTGTGTCTGAGCATAACACAGCTGTAGCTGAGAACACCTCTGCTTTGCCAGGAATGTACTCTGAGCTTTTTGTCTGTTTATGTTTTTCTCATCCTTTCAAAAGCAGAAACACCCTCCCCCTCTCCCTTGCCAAAATGGAGCCTGCAATAAAGAGCAGAGGATAGATATTCCCCAGGGCACCGAGGCAGGTGGGAGCAGCCACCATCCCTGCAATCGCCAGGCTGCCGCAGCCCCCGTGCCGCGTGGAGCCTACCTTATATACATTGATGGGCAGAGCAATGAGGATGTAGAGAAGGTCTCCGAGCGCCAAACTAGCAATGAGGACATTTGGCCCATTCCTCATGCACTTGTTCTTGTAAATGATCCTCAGGAGTGTGGAGTTCCCGATGATCCCTACTATGAAGATGGTGCAGGACACGATGGTGTTGATGTACTTGAAGATGTGTCTGATGTCTGCAGGCTTCACGCAGACGGGCAGCAGGGGTGGCTCAGAGCTGGAGCTCCTGGGGAGGCTCTCCGAGTGGTTTGACAGCTTGGCGTCCTGCAACAGGCTTGGCTGGACCAGACCATAAGCCTGCTCCTGGCTGAGCACTTCAAAGGGGACCGTGCTCTCCTGGAAAGCCCTGGGGGTCTGGCTGTGTGCCCCGGAGAAGAGGCAAGTCAGGAAAATAGCTAGAGTGGTGGGGGCTGGGATTCTCACCATTGAGGACTGAACGGCAAAGCTGGCTGCAGAAGTCCTCGTAATGCTCGTGGGATGTCCTTGCTTGGGTCTTGGTTGGATCTGCAGATGGAGAAAGGGACAAGGGAGAGAACTTGGTTAGCAGGGGAAGGAGGAAGAAGATGAGACTGAATGGAAGGAATTGCTGGAGAAAGTCCATCATCACAGTGATCAGAAATAACGCCAGATTAGATCCCATCTGGGTGAAGCAGCTGACCTCTGCGGGTGGGAGCCTTTGTTGCTAAAATTAAACACGCTCATTCGATAAAACAAACTAAAAGGAAAACAGTCTCTTATGCCTCTTACACAGTATTTCAGCAAATGAGGGCACCTGCCTTTTCTGAAATAGCTGTGTTGAATCAGCTATTGCACCTTCCGAACTTGGCATTGCTGCTCACGTGCCAAATCTGGCTTTTCTTTTATGCCCACCCCACACTTCTCATTTAGTTCCCGACTGTTTGAAGTAGCAGTTTTGGGGCACCTGCCCCGTTGATGCCTGCACATCTGAGCGATTCTGCAAACCCCGTCTCAGGGTCCACAGAATGGGCAGACCTTTTCTTCCAGTTCGTGCCACGGGAAAACTGGAGCCGCACTAACACCCCACTCTTCAGCAGATCCCGTGGGCCGCCGTATGCCATCTTTCAGTGCAAAGCGAAAAGACTCAGCGCAGTCTTGCTGGGAACCATGATGGGAAAATGCTGCAAGGGTTTTTCCAGAAATGCCATATTGATACCTGACATCTTATTCCAATTTATGTGCAAGCAGTACAGCCCCTCCTTCCCCATCCTTATCGTCATTAATTGAACCACTTCCTTTCCAGATCCACTGTGCCCATTCCACTCAATACTCAGGGATATAAATCTCCCTGTGCTGTTTGCAGTTTTGACTGCTGAGCACAGTAAAAGGTCTCTCAAGCTCACCAAGGCTGAAGCACTACTAATAAATATCACCAGAGTGGGTTCTGCTTTGCAAATCTGAGACAACGCTTTCAGGCAGGACTAGCTGAGCTGCTGCGCCACAACCACACGGGAAAGCTGAGGATGGCTGTAGCACTGTCCTGGCATGATGTGAATTTGTGAAAGGGGCTTCTGGATGATGCAGATATGGCCACCAGCGGGAAGCGAGCCCAGCGAGGGAGCGGAAGGTGTCAGCGCCCTGTCAGTCTGTGCCCCGGCACTGTCTGTGCCACGGGCAGGGACAGATCTTGGGTCTCCTGGTTAGAGTGGGTGTTTCTCAAGCTACGAAACTTTACAGCTTTGAAGAGGGGAAAAATTGGTGTGCCTAGACTAAGGTGTCTTTTCGGGCTTCCCTGGGCTGGGCTGGGCTCCAGAGGAGCCAGTTAGGCAGGGACGGGGGTGCCTGCCTGGGATCAGGGGTGGGACTTCAGTCTCCGCTCCGATTCCGCCAGGCAGAGTCGGGATCTGAGCCCTAACCAGCTATACCCCAGGGATCTGCTCCCCAGGACCATTCAGGCAACGCACTCCCCACTTGTAGCACAGTTCCCCCTGCCCAGGACCGGACCGGGGGGAGCCCAGGACCAGCAATGCGTATATAGTGGGAGCACGCTATTCCCACTCTGGGAAGGCATGGCCAAGCCAACCACGAGTCCCACCAGGTACAACCACGGCTTCTCTAGATACAGCTGTGCGTTCCTCCTGCGTCATGGGCTTTGTAGAAATGCCTGTGCCTTTCTGCTTGTTTGGAAGACTCCAAGCATAATCAGCATGAAGTTGGACTCTTTCCCAACAAACCAGCCTAGCCAGGCCTACCCTTTTCTCAGTTTCACCCGACTGCTCTTGCCAGAAAATCTAAATCAGGCTTAGACCTTCCTGACCTTCATCTCTCCTTCGGTCAGGTCCTTAGTACTTTAAACTGTAAACAGGCAGCGTTAGGAGGAAGCCTAGAAGTTATTCCCAGTTACATGTCAAATATAGGCAATAAAAGAACCAAAGCCCTTCAATCACAGTTTAGACCTCATGAACTAGAGAGTTAAGTTTTCAGTTCTGTTAAAACAACCACATTTTAAAGATGTTTCTTTTCTGGTTTGAATCCTTATAACAGCACTTTAGATATGGTTTCACCACAGGAAAGTTAAAGATCCCATCACTTTTCTTTTCAGCTCATTATAAGCATGCTTCTGTCTGCTAAAATACTCATGCCTGGCGCTTAGCAATCTTGTGCATTCCCTGTGCCTTTTATCTGTGCAGACTCAAACAGCTTTGCAAACTTATCTTGCAGATAAGCTGCATCGGGATGAGCCAGAACAGGCACTACGAAGTTATCTGCCTGCCTCTGGCTAAAAAGAAAGAGCAGTTTTCAATGACTTAAAGAGCATTTAGAGAAGAGTCTCCATATGATGGGTGGGAAACAACCCATATCTGGCCTGTAAGCACCTCCTCTCAGAGGTACGTAGGTATCCCATCGCTGAGGGATACCTGCAGGTGTATGTGATCTGAAAACTGGGGAGACCCTCAGCCCATACTCTCTCTCCCAGAGGGGCAGAGCTGATTTCCTAAGGAGGGGATGGTGGGATGCCAGCTTGTCCCCTTGGGTAACCAGTATAAAATCCTATGGGAAGGGACTAAGCTATGCACCTGAATAGTGGGTAGTTGAGGAGCCTAGACAAGGAGGAGCCTCCTTCCACAAAAGACCCTTTGGAGGTGCATTGGTCAAGGCTGAGGATTCACAAAGTCGTCACCGGTCAGTGTGTGGAGAGGAACGTTCCCACCTGCTTGCTGGAACAATCTTGGTCCTTGGTGGCTACGAAAGTCCCCCTGGTCTCAGCACATCCCTCATCAGCTGGTTGCCAAATCTGGGACCTTGTGACCAGAGGAACTGCTCCAACACCACCTTCTTCCTGATATTTACCTAAGCATCTGCTCCAGCTGCTGTCCTGGAGACAGCTGACCAGGGTGGACTTTGCTCTGACCTGTTCTGATGTTATTCTCAGCTGTGACTCCTACTCAGGTGCTGGGCACCCAGCTATGTTGGGAAAGGGGGGAAGAAAGTAAGGGAGAGAACGGCTAAACCACCTGAAGGAGCACAAACCTGACTCATTAGAGACCTGGGCGCTAATCCCTGCTCCGACTTGGTGCAGGGACTTGAGCCCGCACCCTTGCTAAGGTCCTCCGCTCTCCGTCCTGCCCCAGCCAACACCAGGGGCAGCTGTCTCATGGGTCGGTGCCCCAAGCAGTGCCCTCCTCTCCTCCCAGCTATGCCCACAGGACTGCAGCTCGCAGGAGAGGGCAGACCCAGCTCAGAATTCCTGCCTGGCATCCTTGAGGGTCCGGGCAGGTCTCAGGGAGTGGTTTTGGATGGCGCAGACAGGTGCCGGCCGCTCAGGGCTGTCTGGGGGCTTGGAAAAAGACGGTGGCTCCTCGGGTCAGCAGCGGACAGAGAGGTACCAGGGCATCCCTGGGAAGTTGTGCGCTGTGCCCTCTGCGGCAGCGGGCTGCTCTCATCTGCTCTCCCCAGTGCAGGACTACATCAGAGCCTGGTGTGGCCCTTCAGCCCCTGGGTATTTGGCAGAAGAGCTCATGTGAGTAAGTATCATAGGACACGGCGCGCTGGGTCCTGCCTGTCCCCTCCACAGCGCAGCTGCAAAGCACTGAAGAAAAAAAGCACTTTTCTCCCGTCTTGCTTTCAAATCCAGCAACTTAGTAAAAGAGAAGCATTGTTTTCTCCTTTTCAACAGCCCATTTACTTCTTGCCCTCCATGCTGCCTCTCACATCTCAGACCGCTTGAAAGAGTAACTCTTTCTCAGTTGTGGGGGAAACTGAGGCACAGGAGCATCAAGAAGCTTGTTCGGTGCCCAGCAGATGTGAAGCCGAAGCCAAAGCCAGCAAAGCCGCTTGCCAGGCTAAACTCACCAAACGCAAAACAGACCTTTTCTGCAGATAAACATCTCTTGCAGCAAAAACGCCATGGGGGAAAGGGGGCAGAAAGGTGGGTGATAACACCACATCCCCAGCTGTTTCCCTCACCTGAACCCGACCTTCCCCCCGCAAAGGCGTGCTGGATTTCTTCTCGCGCACCCTCTCCCTGCCCGCCTGTGAGACCTTGCTCAGGCACCGTGGTCCCTTCAGTGCCTCCCCCGGAGTGGGGGGCCGGCGGGGGGGGGATCTGAAAAACGTGCAAAAACTCACCCTGAAGCAAGAAATCATTTTGTTTGCAAATAAGCGTACGGAACAGCAAAGCTTGTCATTGGAGTTAAGTTACCTTCCTCATGACCACGAACTTTGGATGCTCCTGGGATCAGTTTCTTTCCCTCTCACGGCTCCTTCCCACCGCACGGGCAGCTGGGCATGTCCTGCAGGTCCCGGGAGAACTGCAGCGTTGTAGATCCTAGAGTTTGCTTTTGTTTGTGGGCTGGTGCTCAGGGGAATGTTTCTTCCCCCCCCCCCGCCCCCGTGACTCTCTGAGATCCCTCTGAACGGAGCAGTTGGTTATATAGAAAATTGCAGGGCTCCCCCTGAGCGCAGCCCCTGCAACCAATAGGCGAAGTGCGGGACAGGGGTGGAGGAGGAGGGCGAAGCAGGAGAAACGCAGGACGGCTCTGCGAAGGAGGTGAAAATAATAAACAAATAAAGCTCGAGGGGGAGGGAGGGAGCTGGGGGAAGGCTGCTGACCGCAGAGCAGCGTGCCTGCTCGGCATCTTGTAGTGGCGGGCTCGGAGGAGCCCCGTAGCTGCGCTT
Organism: Sagittarius serpentarius; assembly: GCA_034782735.1. NCBI lineage: Eukaryota > Metazoa > Chordata > Aves > Accipitriformes > Sagittariidae > Sagittarius > Sagittarius serpentarius. The sequence goes on along the minus strand of JAVKLA010000039.1, from coordinate 1,212,738 downwards.
TGGTGAAGGAAGCTGCAGCCCCGTCCACCTTTGGGGGAAAAAAGACATCCGAGCCTCCTCTGCCCAGGGTGTATAAAACCAGCTGCTCCACCTGGAGCTTTTGAGGCAATGGTGAGGAGCAAGATGACTGCTGCAAGCAAGGCAGAGGGGACCTGCGGTTTCCCTGCTAGCAGAGAGGGCAGAGTGGAAGAAGTCCTTACTGAGGTGCTGGGGACGGACAAGCCTCACTTTTCCCTCTAACGTGGTCTCCCCGAGCCCTGGTCTAAGTGAAGCAGGCTGGGAACAGGTTTCAGACCACGCTCCCATCCACAAGAAGTTGCACTGGTGCCTTTTCACGTATGCCAGCTCTGTTTTTATTTTGCTGCGGTTTCTGAGCGTCCTGAACTGCCTGAGGAGCCGCGTCCGACTGCTGGAGGTGCGGGGCAGGACCCCTCAGGGCTGAGCTGCCGGTGCTGCTGTGGGGTCACGCCGGCCCCCCCCCCACCAGCCGTGCGCCCGGTCCGCTCTCTGGACACGGTCCCGGCGCAAAGACTCCCCTCTGCTCTCCGCCTGCCTTTGCACAGAGGACGACGAGCAGTGCTTTCAGGAGACGCCTCCTGTCTTTCTCCCATCCATAGGAACCTGCAGACAATTTGCGCTGCGGCACAGCCTGTCTCTTTCCCTGTGGACAAAGCCTCTCCCAGCCTCCTTGGCTCACCTGCTTGGAGAGGAAAGTGTCTTTCCTCGCTGTGCTGCGAAGCCGGCTGTTCTCAGGAATGGGACGTTTATTTGGCATGTGGCAGGCTGTTTATTTAAAAAAATGCCAAACCACCTCGCTCTGGGGTCCTCGGTGGCTCAGAAATGTGTTGGCATGGTGCAGCTATACTGAGTCAAGGCAACTCCACTCTGACGCAGGAGTCCCTTTGCCTTTTTAGCCCCCAAACAAGGACAGAAAGGATAAGTTCAGACTCCTTCCCAAACGGAAGGCATCTCAAGTGGAACGAGATCGTGTTTCTCTGATACCCTAGAGGGTCGTGCTGCCTTCCATGAGGACCTCAGCAGGCCGGAGAAAGGGGCTGACGGGAACCCCATGAAGTTCAACGGAGGGAAGTGCCAAGTCCTGCCCCTGGGGAAGAACAACGTAGATCTCTTGTAGGAAGCCATCTCACAGCCTTGCTCGCCCTTCTTGTCCATCTCTGGGCTTTTCTCAGTTGTACCATCTTATTTGTATATTGTTTTATCTTCAAGCCGTGATCTTATCGAATCTCTTTTCTTACTATGTTTTTGATTACCGGTCTTCAGAATGTAATTGCCAATTAAGTATGCCTGGTGTAGGAAACGCCAGTTAAAATGTTTGTTCCTTTCTGCTCTGTTCTTCTTTTTTTCTTACCTTGACTGAAGCATATGCAGTAAGTTATTAAAACCCCCCATATTTATTTATAATAACCTGGTAAGTTCAAAACCCAACAAAGTCATGCAAAGGTACTCCTATGTCCGTGACTATCCCATAGAAGAACTTTTGCAGCAAATCTGCTGCGATCCACTTCTGGAGACAGCCTTCTGTGCTAGATGCTCATTTTACCCGACCAACTACAGACCACTTAAGCTTGTGTGACATGACAACAACAAATACAAAACTGACAGATAATTTTGATTCATCAAAACTCAGAGGCAAGCGAATGACTCTCATCATCCTCAGGCTGGGGAGACTGGGGCTGGCTGCGCAGCTGCACACGGGGAGAGAGATTCACAGCCTTATGGATGAACCAGTTTCCATGGGGAATAACAGTTCTGTGCTTCGCTGCAAACTCTGCGTTCATGCTGGGAAGCAGCGCGTCGGGCAGCGTAACTCAGGAGAGGGCCACATCCATCCAGGGTTTGCAGACCCCCTTGCGGCCCCAGTTAATATTTTTCCTCCGGGACAATCGTGAGGCTGCTGAGTTTAGACCCCAATGTGTCTTGCTCTGATCCTTGCAAGGTTCTGAGTTGAGAAGGCGCCCACACAGTATCTTTATGGGACCTGTTTGCTCTGTTTGGAGCACAGATGTTTCTGCCGCTCGCTATTGGAAATGGTAGGTTGGACTCCAGCTGTTTTCAGCCCTGTCGGTCATTGTTGGTCTTCAGTTACTATATCTTAAAATACATTTTCATAGATCTTTGACCATTTGGTACTCTGATGACACAGAACGGTTGAAGCTCTTAGTGAGGATTTTGCAAGAAATTATGACTCCTTTTTTCTTAAGGTAACACAAGCAATGGATAGGTTAACTCACAGTGGAAAAACATGTGGATACATTTCTCCTGCTGATTTTCCTTTGGTTTTGAGATCTCTTCAGACTTTATACTCTTGCCTCCAAAATCATGGGCTTTCTCTTTTTCTGTGTCCATTGGCTATAAATTTCTCTCTCAGCTGCTCCTTCAGCTAAAAAAAGAGCCCCTCTGTTAGGAAGACATGCCCTTCTTCTCCCAGTGCTGCCCAAGCATCCTTTGTCCTGGGGTTTTTTTGTGACTTCCTAAGATCCTGGAGTAACATTTGGTTTCTTTGACCAACACCTGGGGCATTTCTAAGCTTTCAAACCTTGGCAAATCCCAGGCTACAAGTGAGCAGACTGAGGTTACAATAGTTATTTCTGGTCTGTTCTTTAAAGAAATGAGATTTATGTGATTGTGCCATCTTCAGTCATGCTTCCTTCTTCCCAGTGAGTTTAATCTTGGTTTTGATCGAATGTTGCAAAAGGACAAACATCTCTGAGATAACACATTTTCCATTGCATTTCCAGCAGCACAGCAGAGAGGGCAAACCCAAACCAGTATCACCAGTAACAGGAAGACAAGCAGAGCTCAGCCGCTGCCTGCCCTGGCTGGGGCCAGCTGGCTGGTCGGTCGCTGCAGGGGTACGTGCCTGTCTGCACCCAGAAATAACCCCGGCAAACGCTCCTGTGACGGGAGCATGTAGGGGTAGGAGCAGAAACCAGTAAGAACCTGGGTTTGGTTTGTCACGTATTAGTGGGACAAGTTTATCGCTCTGCAGGGAGAAGACCCAGCCAGGCTGCAATAACGTCTGCGTGCGGTGGCCGCTTCCTGCCCTGTCAGCAGAGGATTAGGGGGTTAGATATCAAGATTCAGAGAGTTTCTAAAATCAACGCTAATCCCTAAACTCTCCCTGCAGAGACTCCTCAAATCAGCTCAGTCCATCTGCGCTGCGCCAAACACTGAGGAGGACTCCTGGCTTGACAGCAACCTCAATAAACCACCTCACCGCAAAAGGTGGGGATCCTGTCCAACTGTAAGATGAAATTTTTCAAAGATACCTTGGAGGCACAGACAAAAAAAAAAAAAAAAAAAAAAAAGTCCTCATTAATGTGGAATGTGCAAGTAAATCTCTTCTCTGACTCTGAGAAATTCTGTCCTGGTCTTGGTAGGGATCTTAGTCTTTAAACTAGGTAAAGTGAGAAGACAGAAGAGATTGATCAAGTCTCCGTTAGGAACTGAGAAAAGAACAAAATAATGTAGTGCTGAAGCATAAGTAGAACTAAATCCATGAGGAACAGATATTGAAATTAATAAAGGACTTCTAATTTCAAGAGGCAATGAAGATCAGACCATGACAATTGAGACGACTCTCAGCAGGGAAAACTTTCTAGCGTTATTGTCGGCATTTGCCAGGCAATACGATAGAAGAGATGCTACATTTGCCTTGGTTTAGAATTGACTCCAACACATTCAGATTTGCAGCTACCCATTTTCTGCCCTTTTCACGGGAATCATGAGTGAATTTGTGCAGGATCTCAGCTACTTATGGAAGTAAGTTCACACTAAAATACTGTTATATGTATACCCCATTTACAGGCTTTTTTTCTGAGTGGATCCAGACACAAAAATGGATTAGACTCCTCTTGAGATTTGGCCAAAGATGCCAATGAGAATTTGACCAGCCTAGCTTTTCTCAGCGGTGAAGATTTGTAAATGAGTAGAGATAATCTGTATTGGTTGTTTGGGAACTTTCTTCCTTCTCTGTGTGAAAGCAAATTATCTGTGTTTCTCCACTGAATCATTTCCATGATTCCTTGAAGATCTGATGAATCAGAGCTGTGGATAATCCACAGAAAAGTTATGTCTTTTTTTGCTGCATACCCTTGTTTATTGGAGACAACTCCTCACTCAGAAGAGCGGAGAACAAAACCTCCATTTAGACTCTTCTCTCTTCATCCTACTAAGCATCTCAAACTGGAGAGTCCCTCTTAGGGATCTGTCACCCTCCCATCTCCCCGTGGCTTCTCAAGTTTTGGCACATGTCTGCTTTGCAGGTAGAGATGTGCTAGCACATGGACAGACATGTCCCCAACAGCACTGTGGTCTAACCAGCTCAGGTGCCAGAAGCAACACAGGTGATCGGCAGGTGTGGAGGGATCTGGTTTTCTTGGGTTTTTTTGTAAAAGTCCAATGTTTTATTTGTAACTGTCATTTTGTGCTTTTTGGGGGCGAAGAGAGCTGCTTACGGAGTATGCTTGAGGATCCTTTTTTCTCACTTTCTTTGCTGACATTGCCATGTAGTGATTAGACTTGGCCATTTTGCTTTCTTTTCTCCAGCTTCAGTCTTCCCTGCCCCTCTCATCTTAGCGTGTGGCAGACCACATGAGCCTCTGAGGATGGATACGTAGGGTGAAGCCAGCTAGTGGTCTGGGCTGGATGGGTACAGCTCATCTCTGGCCTTGCTTCAGGGGCAGTCAGCTCGTTACCTTCTCCCCCGCCGTCTTTTGGTCACTAATGCTCATAGATGTCTCCAACGTGTAAGCATGTGTCCCAGAGTTAACTCCGGACCTCAGTGAAGCATCTCTATCCCTTGGTGGATGCCTGTGACCCTGAGGCTGGGCCTTCGGTCTGGGACAGGGTGGGAGCGAACAGGTTCATTACCGGCTGGTGTCTTTGAAGGGCGTCAAGAGGTGATCTCCCACCCTTCCCTAAGTGAGTCTGCCCCTCTGCACGCTTGCACGCCCCAGAAAGATCAGGAAATATGCACCTCAAATAGCTCATCTCTGCTGAGGGCAGAAGTCATGGCGTATCGGTCGATGCCTCGTTAAACCTTTGGCCTGTTTGGAGGGCTGCAGCTTTTCCTTGGCTCTCCTCCCAGAGCACACGAGTCTGCATGGCACCTCTCCTCCTGACCCCACTGGGGAGGTATCCTGCAGTCCTATTCTGGGACGGTCATGTTTCTGCATGTGACAGAGGGATGAATGGCTCTTTCTGTTCTGCTGGAGACAAAGGGCGGCTCCAGCCCCCTTTGGAGACCCCCAGGAAAACAGCAATCTTCTTGTACAGTCAACTAGTGTCCTCGAGACACAATTCAGTTTCAAGGCTGATGCTAAGAGTCACTTAAATTATCAGAATGAAGAAACTACTTCTGAATTAAGCCACGGTACAATCCAGCAGCAACCAGCAATGCAGCACCATGCAGGCAAGCAACAGCTTCGTGGGATCTGTTTTGCCCAGACTGCCCTTCCATTTTAAAGACGACATGTCAAGTATAATTAATTTGGCTTTCTGCTGCCATTTGTGCTTAACCGATTCCCCTGCAAGCAGCACAGAAGGTGGCTTGGCAAGACCGGTTAGTCCTGTGCAGGGCAAGCTCAGAGGAGCCATAGCTCAGAAAAACGCCGGCTCCTCATTGATATATTAGATGAGAAGGAGACCGATACTTTGTCTTCACGCTACCTTTAAGCCTGGTTGATTGATTTGCATTTGCAGCCTCGAGCTAAGATTTCATTCGGAAATCAGACGTGATCTCAAGTCCTTGAGAGAGCATCTGGATGAGGTCCTGCTGAAGACCATCGTCCATCTGTCAGTGTCTCCTGCTAATGCTTCGATCATATTTGTTGAGAAGAAAGACAGGTTTGTGCTGAAATGAAATACCACAGCCTTATCGTATCACAAGAGAGAGCGCATAGCTTTTGCTTTTAACTCAGCGAGCTGCTGGAAGGACGTGCTCTGAAAACTTACTTCTGCAGCTAAACTTTAATGGTTTCTACAACTTATTTTCTACGCAAGAAGCTAAGGTGTGGAAAAAATCACATTTCTATGCTGAGTGTAGCTGTCTCGAGTACCTGATTCATCTCTTTGATTTGTCCAAGGCTCATCCTCTTACATCCCCTTGTTCCTCTTAGCACAGGCTTTGGATCAGGTAGTGGCCATCTACCTCAACAGCCTTCTGCCCGTTCCTATTCCTGCCTAACCTATTCCTGCCCATACGATACTCGAATATCACAAGAGAAAGGGCTAATAGGTAAAACCTAAGCAGCATGAATTTCTTAGATCATGGCAAAGTTCTTGTGAATGAGTGTAACCAAAAGAGCGCTACTACGACGGAAGAGCTCGGCCCAGGATGAAGTGAATGGCAGCCCAGTGTGGGGCTGTTTGTGCACTCTGGGATTGCCTTTGACCAGTAACTCTAGGTTCAGCATTGCCAGTTTGAGATACTCATAGGAAGTAGTTCTCCAGAGCTCCGAGCTAAACTGGAGTTTGTTCCTGGCCTTTGATCTGCAGCCCTCCTGCTCATCCTGGAGTAAGTCATCCCAGTGCATGGCTTTACCTGGGAGCTAACTTTTAACTTTTTAAAGCTGCAACACCAAAAGTAAAGCCAAGTCCCATGATACTGTGTCACAGCGAGAAATCAGCTTACTGGTGTGATCAGCGTGTCTTTGTGGTCTGGAGAGAGGCACAGATGAGGGCATCAATCCCTCATAGCTTTGCCAACTGTGGGAACTTGTTGACGGCTTTCTAGTCAAAGCCACAGGAACAGCACTGATAAAGAAAAAATAATCTCTTCTGCTTCAAGCCTGAATCACTGGATTTAACCTGCAGATAAATAAATCTGGAACTGTCCCACAAAGAGTCAGTTGTGCTCTGGTTTTTGCGTGTGTTCATATGCGAGAAATCAGATCACACAGGTATGGTCATACAGCAGAGAAATATCTGGAAGAATCATTTAAGAGGTTCATCTTACACCCCCCTAACATATGGACGTATACACACTCATTCACCCTCCTGCAATATGAACGCACCTATTTACCCTGAAATGTATGCAGGCCTGGGCTGTCGGTGGCTGTCAGGACCCTTAGTGCACTAATTGGTCTTAACGGCCCTGAGCAGCCTCACCTGAGACCTCCAGCCCCACCCATGGGGCCCTGGACCCTATTTCAGTTCAGCTATAGGAGTCCTAGGCTCTTTCTCAGTCCTAGCTGTGCTCCTGCTTAGCTACGGGCTCTGTTGAGCCATACCCTGACCTATGGGCTGACTTGATCTCAAGATGTGCCTTGTCACCATGAGCTTACCCGATGATTTCAACTCTTGGTTGAACCTGGCTGCCTTCTCCAGCCCTGCTCTGCTCACCTTGTTCAGGTACTGTGGGACAGGCCCTGGCTGGGGCATCCCCTTGGCTCCCTGTCCTTGAGGGAGCTGCTGGTCTTTGTGGTGCCCTGCCGATGGGATGGTGCCCTGTGGTAGAGGTGCACCTCTAGGAACCGGGACGGGGAGGAGGATGACTTTGTGGCTGGGGGAGGCGGGGGGGAACCTGTCTCTAGAGGGAGAAGCTACACCCAAATTGGCCTCCTGAGCAATGGGAATCTGCCACAGTGACCGCCACCTCGTTGCCTGTTCCAGCTCCTCTGCTTCGTCTCTGCTCTCCCGTTTCCTTCGCCCTCCTGCCCTGCTGCAGTGCCCTGGTTGCCTCCACGTGCCCTTCCACAGATCCTGCCCGCCCTCTCCACCTCCAGCCTTGGCTCATCTGCTCCTGTGCTTCGCTCTGAAACACAACGCGATGACAAGTTATGGAGCTCGTGGGAAGCAATATAATTCGGTCAACATCACTTTGAGCCTGACTGTAATTAAGCCTGCTAATTAATCAGGGGGTTGCATCTGGCTTTTTCCCCCCTCCCCGTGTCTCCCAGGGTGTGAATCTGCATTACCCCGAATGCAGGGAGCGTGCTGTAGGGAGCAACATGCAGGAGAGCAGGAATGCCTGGGAGGAGAGAATATTCGTGCAGATGTCAGGTACTGTGGCTGTCCTTCAGGACCGGAGTAGGAAAACTCGGAGACAGTCCTTCAGGAATTCAAACAGGTAAAATATTCTGGGGAGGAGTGCTGAGGAACGTGCATGAACAAATCCTTTGGGGATTTGCTTCTCTAGGGATGCGAGTGGGCAAATGTTCAGTGTATTTTGTTTAGTGATCCTCCAGGAAGGCTTGGGTTTAGTTCTGGGTCACTAGGAATGCAGGTGTCAAAAGCTCGGAAACTGATTCCCAAACTGACATCTGCACTGGCATCATTTAAAAAAAGAAAAAAAAAAAAAAAAAAAGTTGTGCCTGCATTTCTAGCCATACTGCTGAAGTCCTGCTGCCAGCGTTTACTTTACCCTGCCTCTTTTGCCAGAGAGGTCTGGAGTCCTGGAGCACAGCTCTGGCATCTTTCCAGGGTGCTCTTCTGTGGCAAATATTGTTGTTCTTGTCAAGCTCTCTAGTGCTGCTGATCTCTGAACTTTGGCATATCGTTTACCCTCTCCAGGCTGATATCCCCCAGTTTTAACCCCTGGTGCAACCAGTGTAGCAATGGGCAGTAAAGGGAGCAAATGATGGTGCCGACACCTACCCTGCCTTCTACTCCTTTCCGTTCTTATGGGTAGTCTGAAGAGTTGCTCCGCTGGCTTGGGAAAGCTTTGAAGCAGTGGGATGAAAAGCCCCACTTCCCCCATATTGATGTCAACGATCCCCACCCCTGACCTGTACCAGCCCAAGAGGAACTACAGGTAATCTTGCACGGACCCCATGCCACAAAACCTCCAGCAATTCCAGGCTGGATCCCACCAAACGCTGCTGATGTGCTCCTTTGCAAAGAGCTAGAAAATAGTAATTGTTTGAGTACTTGCATCTGCCTGTGTGTGTGTGTTTGTGTGTGTTTGTTTGCAGGCACCTCCCTTCCCACCACTCAGGATGGGTGTGTGGAGGGATAGGCTTGTTTAAAACACATGGGGTGCCGGGAATCTTCCTTCCCGCTGGAGGAAGGGATGTCTCAGAAAGCATCTCTGCGCTGCAAAACCAGACCACTGCTGTTCCCACGAGCCCATGCTGACCCTCCACTTGATTTTTTTTTTTTTTTTTTTTTTTTTTCCCTTGCTCGTAATGTTATCAGCTGGGGCCAGCTGAAGCCAAGCTGTCTGGAGATGACAGGGCATCTGCAGCCCTGACTTCTGAGGCATGGGGAGTTTCATAACAGTAGTCACGAGTGGAAAGGGTTGCTTGCCAGCTTCTTCTCTCTGAAGGCTGTCTATCATGCCCTACTGTCAAGTCTGAGGGTGCGTGTGTGTATGTGACTTCCCGCTTGACATTTGATAAATTGGGGCTTGCAATGAGCAGAAGCCTTTTGTCCTCTTCAGATGCCTTAGAAGAAGGCCGTGATTGCAAGCTGTCGGAGTTCAGGATAACTGTATTCCTCATGGGTGGAGGGAGCCTTTAAGGAAGTCCCAGAAACTGTGGACATCTTTGTACGCCAAAGAAGTTGCTGAAACCAGTGTGACGGGAGGATTTTGATCCTGACCTTGATGGGAAGAGGACTTGTTTCTCCAGAAACCCCACAAACCCTAAGGATTCTCCAGAGAGAGAGGGAAAGCATCTATCAGGCATTAGACCGGTGTTCAAGCCAGCTTGGCATCGTCAGTGAGATGCGGCTGAGAAGTATCCAGCCTTCAGTGTTGCCTTGCAGCCCTGCAGGGAGGGATGCAGTGAAGCGCTGGATGGGAAATTATGTGAGAACTGTACCCTCGCTGTATTGCACCTACTAGGGATTTTCTGTTAGACCCTTTTGAAGATTTGGGATTTATTTTTTTCTCCCTCTTCTTGGATTTTATCAAAATTGGAACCCTTTGCGTGGAAGTGTTCCAGGCCTGGTGACAATGCTTCTCTTGTCCCCATCGGGATTTGCGGTCCGCAGCGAGAGCGAACCCCGCAGCCTTGTGCAAGCAGCCCTGCCCTGGAAGGCAGAGCACCCAGCTTCAAGTCCTCTGCCCAGCTTGGGCCAGGGGTTTGAACTTGCATCTTCCCGCGGTGAGCCTGGCGCTCCACTCGACTCGGTATACGAAGAGGAAATATGCTAGTAAAAGGATGAGAAAGGCCTGTTTGAAAGAGCCTGGTGGTCAGGCACTGCCAGAGCTGGGGGACTGAGGTCCAGATCTTTGGCCCGACTCGGGGAAAGCGGCTTGTTTGCCTGGTGTGCGTAGTGGGCAGTGAACACGCGAGGCTCGGGACGCTTGTTCTTCAGCTGGGTGAGTTGTCATTGTGGTTTTGATGTTCTTGGAAAGTGAAGAACACAAAACTAAAATGGCTGGCTGAGCCCAGTGCGGGGGTGTTCAGTTCAGAAAAGTCTGTGGAAGATAAACAAAACTCACAGTATCAAAGAAGAGAAAACATAACCTGGCATCCCGTAGCAAGAGATCCTCAGGGTCTGTTCAAGGCTTGCCCTGATAGAGGAGCCCTGGAACTGAACGGAGGCTGCTGTGCAAATCTGTTCTCTAAACCAGCTTTGGTCTGTGTCAGGCTTGGCTGGGTAATGGATGGCAGCCAAGCAAGCAAAAGCACAAGACAGGAAAAAAAAAAAAATAGCTATAACAATGATGGCTGTATCCTATCAATAGAAGTAAATAGCAGGGGTATTTTGGTCTTTCTCCTCCTCCCTGGGAAAGCGGAGGGAAAGTTCCAGCTCATTTTGGGTGTGATTCTTTCCAGGATAAAAACAAGCCATCAGGCTGGTCTGTCTTAACGCGTTCAGAAAGCAGCCCATGGCAGCACCTTCTCTGGGTCCCTCCAAACGTTTATTCCTCTGTTGGGTTTGACTTTGGGATGAGTAGAGCTGAAGAGACCAGTGATGTTCTCTGCCAGATGACATAGCGCGTTTTACCAAGGTTTTTTAAAAAACAAACAAACAAAAAAAACCCAAAATGTGGCTGCAGGTGGATGGAAAGGAGGATTTTGGGTCCTCGTAGTGAAGCAGTACCAATCTGCAAGTGCAGCCCCACCCTTTAGGATCACAAGGGCAGGGTTGCTTGCTGTCCAAAGGGGAGGTGACTTTAGCTGACAGCGTATCCCGAAAAAGTGCAGGCGCTGCGCTGCCTGAGGAACACCCCTCTTCACCCGGGGCTCTGCCCCAGCTCCCACATCAAGGAGGTCCCCGCTCTCCTGGACGGGTGCGGAACTGTGGTTCCTTTTGGGGGTTCATAGACTGGTCCATAGCTGATCTGGTGGAGAGTTTGGAAATGCGAGTGCGGCACAGGCAGCGTTTGAGCTTCAGCTTCTGAGCTCTTCCAGGCTAGCCAGGTGGGCTGCCGGGATGCGCGTGTGGCTTCGCAGCGTGGGACAAGCAGGAGATGGTGCTGACTGTGTACGTGTGAACCGATGTGATAACATATAAGGGAGGATCACTTTTTTTTAATTTCACGTGTGCCCGTATAACCTCTGAAGACTCAGCCTAAATAACTGTGCTGCCTTAATGACTGTGCATTAATCAGGTCGATGGATTCAGAGGCATTTCCTACCGGGGGATCCTGTAGCTCTGTATGTCGTCTTGAAGGCAACAACAGGATGATGTTTTGCCTGTGAGCAAGAGAGGGTTCTGCCAAATTACACCTGCCAGATTGCCCCGGCTACCTTGTTGCAAATATTTTACTTGGGAGCACAGGGAAAAAGAGTGAAATTTAGAACATTAACACAGAAATGTTATTTTTGCCAGCATCCTTTCATCTGGATTTTATATGTGACAAGGCGCATGTCCCTGAGCTGATTCGGGAAGATGCCACACGAACCTCCATTGGAAGCACTGATGCTATTAGTTAAAAAGCCTGATTAAAGGGAGGCTGCTGTGTCTGGCAGCAGGGATGTAAGTATTGTATTAATTTCCATTTACCAGCTCTTTGACTGAACTCTAAATATTGTTGGCTTTAAAAGTGACAATATCATAGGGCTTCAAAGAGCTGAGCAAACTCTCCTGCCCTGAGTAATTGCTATAACCTTTAAATAATCCTTCACGTATGTATGCGGTAACTTATTAATTTGATAGAAAATGCAAGTGGATTTGGGCTTTTGTTTAATGTCTGCATGTTGTTTATTATCGTCATATATTTTGGGGGATCTGTTTCATCTAAGTAGTCCAGATCGAGAACTGGAAGAAGTGAATATTTTGACTTCAGGACCAATCTTCCTGGGGTATGATAAGTCAGTTAAATAAGTAAATCCTAGCACTGTCGGTACAGGCACAGATCCAGCCACTTCATGTAAAGGCCACAAAGAATCTGAGGAGATCACCAGATCCTCCTGCGATCTTGCCAGCATGGGAACTGGAGACTGGCTGACCAGCTGGTGCAAATCCTCATTGACTTTGGCAGGACAACGTCAGCAGAGGAGCAAGGGCAGCCGCAGTAGCCAGAAGCTCAGTGCTCACTTTTTCTGGACTGTTTCCCAGTCTCTCCTACCTTCCATTCCCTTGCTCTGCTTAACAAGCTTCTGAGAAAAGTTTGGACAAATGGGTTATTGCTCCTGAAATAACTGCAGATAATTATATAAAGATTAATGGCCTCTTCTTTAAGAGCCACCAATGCAGGCTTCATCTCCTTCAAGTACTGTTGACCTTTCCAGGAAATGGGAATGAGGAAACACAGTGGGAGATGGATTGGGTAAACAATATGTAATTTAGACTCTTTAAAATTATGGGGAGAGCAAGACCGATGTGATTCCCCATGTTCAACCCGTACCACCCCCCTCGCTGCAGCTCGCAGACAAACGGTTAGTTGGCTGTTTACCAGCGATAAAGTCAGAAAGGGTAAAGTGCAAAATGCCTCGTAGCCAGTGGAAAAATGTATTGGGAGTCAGAGAAGGCAGAGGAAAACACAAGTGTGGATCACCTCCCCTAACATCTGATCAGGGACACTTTGTTCCTATAGTCCGAGCTTTGGTTATCCCTGGGGAAAGTGAGTAGAAGCCAAAGATACAGCGAGGAACTCGAGGCCGCCTTGACTTTGCGCTTTGCTGGTAACTTTCAACAACTGGGTAGCCAGCTCGGGGATGAGCCGTGAATAACTAGAATTTAACGTAGGTGGTGGCTCACTTACAACTGGCCTGTTCCAGCATGTGCTGCCTTCAAACTCACCCTTTGAAACTGGACCCTGCTAGAAGAAAAGCAGGTTCATGAATGCCATCAAAGAAAACTGAGAAATCCCTGCCCCTGGAAGTTCCCACTGCCAAAAGAGGATCTGATCTGACCTTTTTATTAAGAGGTCTGCAGGGTATGGCACCTCTGGCAGTGCCAGGGAGGAAGCTTTGTATAATGCCAGCTGAGTTTTATTGCTCTGCCGGTTATAGAGCCACCCTGGAGAGGCAATTAGTTCAGGGATGGAAAATGCATTAGGAGCCTTGTGAGGGGATCATGCCACCGGGACGTCTCTAGCTGATGGTGAGAGCCTTGAAGGTAGGCAGCCCCGCACCACGGCGTGTGACAGTCTTTGGGCCAGGCACCGGGTACTTGAAATTAATGTCCCCCAAACAGTTTGAGAAAGAAGAGAGTTGGCCTGAACCTTCTCATCCCCTTGCTGTTGCAAGATAATCCTGAAAGAAGAGGTGGGAAAAAGCATTTAGTGCATATGCACAAAGCTGGCTTTATAAATTAACTGTCAGTTAAAAATCCATCCCTTCACAGACGTAAACATACCATTTAAATGCCCAGAGGTCATCTTCGTGCCAACAGTAGACAGCAGTCCTCGGTTCCATTCCCGAACTTAATGCTGCTAACCTCCAAGTCCCTTTGGTAACCCTGGTAGCTATCCTAAACGTCCCGCTCTGTATGTTTATGAGTGCCTACTCCAACCAGAGCGGCCAACTTGTCCTTGCTAGCTTCGTGCTGGAGGGGGTGTGCTGAGAGAGGCAACGTGAAACTCTTCCCCCAGAGTCCAGGGTGAGTCAAGTGACATGGGCGTACGGAGGGGCTCCGAGAAGGTTTTCATCCTGCTGGAGCGGAGCTGGAATAATACTAATGGGGAAAGCGGTGGTGGTGGTGGGGAAATTACAAAAAAAGGAATTGCCTTGTAAATCAAGGATGGCCTGGAGACAAAACCCAGTCATGCATGTCAGGACTGACTGGTTTCATGTGAGGCTTCTCAATGGTGTCTCTGTGGGGAGGAGACACTGGCCCTCTGTGGAGGGCTGCACGTCCCAGGAGAGCTGCTGGGTCACAAGCAGCGCATGTGACTGGAGGCTGTTACCCCAGTGCGGGGCCCCGCCACGGCCAATCCATCTTGATGGTGGAGTTAAGGACAGTGTATGTGGGGACATCGTGTCTCTCCCTGCTCCATTAACTCCCACGAGCAGAAGACTTGGAAAGGAATTGGGTTGGGGTTTTTTTGCTTTGTTTTGTTTTGAAGGGCTTCATGTAAAAAATGGTCCCCAGGTCCCATCTTAGGCTTCTAAAGGGTTGTTTTCTGGGGAGCTTTGTGGGCTCCTCCACACAGGAGCTGTGCAACACAGTTCTTGCTGCTGTAGACTGATGAGGAGAAGGCTTTTCTTGTGGATATTTCTCATTTGTCACCCACAGATCTCCTTTGGGATTTAAGACAGGAGGGCAGCATATGGGCAGCAGCTGATGCCCTCTGTTTAGCTGCTAAACGTACGATGATGGGAGGTTCCTTTGTGCTGAGTTGTCTCTCCACCAATGAATGCACCATGGACCCTGGAAATACTCACTTTGCTAGCAGGTGGGACAGCCCTGCGTGCTCTGTTGACAGCCTCTGGAAGGAAGGACCTGATTCAGAGAGCTGGGATGCCGCAAGAGTCTCACCGCCCATCTGCAGGTAGATCAAAGGTGGGGGAAGGAAAGAGGACCAACAGAGAGCAGGTGAAAGACAAGTGGAAGAAAGGTGTCGTGGTGCTGGGATAAAAAGCTATAGGAGAAAACAACACTTCCCACGCTGAGCCGGGAACTTTATCACAGTAAGAAAAGTACCTGGACCTTTCCAAACTCTCTTCCGTCTCCTTCGCTGTAAATCACCATCAGTCTTCTCTGATCTTCCTCACCTGCTCTTCCTCACATGTAAGAAATCTTATGCAACAGGGAATCCCGGAAAGCATCTGGTCCGTCGCCTTGCCTCCGCCTGCGGTCAGCTCTCCCTAACCCACTGGTAGGGGTTTGTCCATCTTGTTCTTACAATCCGCCGGGCTGAAGATGTTCTGGCATGCAAAGGATGCGTCCAAATGCTTCACATGCCTTTTAATTGGAAGATTTTCCTATGGCAGGGCGCAGCCTGGCAAACTTGGGCAAGTATTTTATCTGTCCTGGAGCAGTTTCTCCCAGAGCAAGAGCCTGCCTCTGTCCATGGAGGCAGGATGAAGTCTCTGAAGGTCCCAGAGGGAGGTAGTCTCTGCATAAAATTAGGCAAAAGTCAACATTAGAGGAACTGAATCCTGCAGCCAGGTGCTTGTTCCCCATCCTGTGCAGTCTGGTACACCTAATGTGTCGTCCCAGTCATAGAGGTGGTGTCAATGGTGACTGTGTAATCCTCCCCAGGTGGTGGATTCGTCAGAGCTTGCATATCGTGACTCCCTGGGATATGCCTGCTATTCACGTATATCCCACAGATATATTTGTCATTGACATCGTGTGTTTTTAGGTAACTGAGATCCTGGCCCTGCTTGCTAATTGATGGGGGCTCTGACTGTACTGGCACTGAATTGCCCTATGGACACCCCGCAGACTCTTGAGGGCTGATGGACCAACAACTTCAGGTGTGTAGAATAAGGTGGTGGCAACACCTTCCTCCCAACAACCCACCTACCCTCCGGTTTTAGGGGATGCTGCCTTGGCTGTGCCTGGTGCACGGGGTGCTGCAGGACGCAGAGTAAAGGGATCTCGCTGGTGGAGGGCTGAGATGAGCCCCCAGCGCTTTCCACTGGAGGAGGTGAAAGCAAGAGTAGAATACCAATTTGAAATAAACCCCAGGAGCCTAACTCACCCTCCTAAACTTTGATGGGACAGTGGCATTGCTTAAAGGGTAAGCTGGGTCCTGCCTGTTTATTTTAAGCTGAAAGCCAAAATGATCGTGCTAGTTACTTAAAAGAAAAGTTTGTTTCTGTATCCTGCTAATTAACAGCCTCTGAGAGGCACCCAGGACCTATCTCTGGGGCCCGGCGTGCTGCAAAAACATGGAAAGGTTAATTGAAGGCAATGGGAAAACAAGAATCCCGGCTTTAACCTTCTTGGTCTGCCCTTGTTATGCTAACAGCATGGTGCAGGCAGATTTAATGACTCCTCATTACCCGGCTACCTAATTAACCTTCCACCCTGAAACACAGACAGTCTAAAAAAGAACGTCCCTGCCCAGGAACCCCTTCTGCTGGCAGCCCCCAGGGTTAAAGGAGACCTCCCCAGCATTGCCAGGCTCAAATCCTTGCATGGCTTCCAAATGACTCCCATGAAACAGAGAAGAAGGGCAGTGGTTTGGTGTCTGTCTGTATCGGGATGGCTTCATGGCAGTTAGCGGTGTTGGCTGCAGGGCAATCTGTTTGCCCGTCACCTCCGATGCTGAGACGGGAGCCGTGTGGCTCCCGGGGAGAGAGCTGGCACCAGGCTGCCAGTGGAACAGGCAATACTGCAATTTGTCATGGTAAGGATGCTCATGCCAGAGGTAAGGGTTGGATGAGGGTCAGAGGGATGGGCCAGGGAGGGCAGAGACCTGGAGAGCTGCCCCTCTGCACCCACAGCCATGGGGGGAAGGAGCAGAGGCAGCGTCTGGTCTTCCTGGCGATGACCCTCTCTGCTGGCAGTGGTATCCCTCCAGCTGCCTGGGATTGGCTTGTAAGGTAAAGGCAGCTGCCGGTTGTCCCAGTTAATGAAGAAAAAACCCGTTACCCATTGCTTTTGGTGGATCAGCTTTTGTTTCCCTTCTTACCTCAAATGTTGCTGGCAGGTGAAATCGAGGACTGCCTCCTTGATTTCGCCCCCTTGATGCCTGCTGCTGGGCCTTGGGTTTGCAAGTGCCAGTTTGTCAAGTTCTCACCCAGCTCACGCCTTTGGGGATCAAACCTATAGCCACAACTCTTTTGGGGGTATAATTAAGCTAATCTGCATGCCCCATGAAATTAATCACTGTCAGTCAGTTCTTCAGATGCTAGCATGGTACTAGCTGTGCCCACAAGTAGCATCCATCTCTAATCAGAAATTCATGGAGCATTAGTACAACCTCATGCTGCTCCCACTGCGTGGGACCAGGGAGGAGATCCAGCTTCAACATGAGGTGGTTGTTTCACAGGGTGATCTCCATGGGAGTCACACGGCAGTCAGAAAGGTCTCTGGCATCTGTTTTCCCACGACAGTCAAGGTGACAACAACCAAGCGCAGACCGCATGGGCGTTGCAAATTGTGGGCAAGGTGCAGAGACCCACACTCCCCACAGAGCTGTTGGGAGCTGCCGTTGCCGGCCGGGTCTGGCCCTGCCTCTGAGGGGTGAAGGTTATGCCACCGGTGAGAAAGCTGAGCCACCAGACGTGAGACCGGCCGGTGTCTTTTTGGCTTTTGTTGCAGGAGTTAGAGGGTTTTTTTTCTTGGTATCCCAGCCTGGGGCAAGTCAATGAGTGCTAAGTATGGATGGAGAGCATACGACGCTGTGACCATAGTTTCCAGCGGGGCTGTTGAACGCCTTGGTTCACATTAGCTCTCCTTCTAGGAGCAGCTGGGCAACCGTGGAAACTTTGGGGCAAAATATGGGCAGTGGAGAGAGAATGAGCAGGAGCAGAAGCATCTCAGTGGGCCACAGCCACGTGACGGGAGAAAAAGGCAGAAGCCAAAACTCCAGTGAGATAATGTCACCCCAAGCCCTCCGTGAAAGGGCAATGGTCTGCAAGGCTTATCTCAGCTTTGTTGGCAGTACATGAGCCTCTTCTTTTGATGTGTCAATGAACTGCAGAGAAGAAAGGACTTTTTGGAATTCATTCTCCAGCACATTTGCCCGGAGTTTAACTTCTTTCCAAGCTGCTGGTTTGCTCATATCCTGCCTGTCTGTATGGAGAGATATGGGGTCATGGGCATAGACTGACCCGGACTGCTGTAAGTCCCAGTGTCTGTATGGTATGTTTGTGTGTTTGTTGGACTGGGACAGAGCCCCACACACGGGGTGCGTGAGAAGCGTGGTGCAACAACTCCGTGTGCCTTTCTTTTCTCTCCATTCCTGGAAACTATGGTTGTTGCTACCGAACAACGAGAAAATGACTCCTAGGGCCAACTGCTTGGGGCGGCAGGGTGGTGGCAATGGCAGCAAACTAAAGGGGTCCCAGCACGCTGCACTGAAGCTGAGCTAGTGGGGTCCCAGCCCCACATACCCCCTGCTTCCTTCCCGTGTGCTCTGGCAGGAGTATGCAGGACAGCGTGGCTTCTGATGATGCTTCTTTAGTGTCCTGACATGGCTTAGCTGTCTCTCATGTCCAGTCAGCCTTGAGTGCTTGGCCTTTCCCCTCACGCTTGTATCTCTCTAGTTTATGGATGTGATACGGGGGTAGCATCGGGAGGTGCTATACTGGGAGTGCAGGTCTGCGCCAGGTGCAATGCTGTGATGGGGTGCGACAGCCCTGCTGCGGTGCAAGAAACTGCTCTGTTCTCGGCGTGGCCCTTTATGCCTGGACATCCTCTGGAAATGGTGGAATCCTTCCGTCCGCAGCTCTGGAACTGATGGTTGACTGGAGGGCTGCCTGCCGTGACTGCCTTTGAGGGGACGGAGGACCATGTCCGCCTGATGGTTGGAGGCCGCTGGTAAGGACTTACTGGTGGACACCATGCTGGGCTGAAATCCTTCGGCTCTGGCTCCTCTCAAAGCTGGTCTGCAAAGGCTAACCACAGCCTCTGTACGACTCAAAAGCTGCTCGTCTGTCCTACAAACGCACAGTGTGTGTTAGCCAAGCAAGGAGGCTGCAGGGGTTTCTAACAGCCATCCGGCTTTGTCTTTCAGGGAGCTGGGTGTAGCGTCCGTCCCAAAGATGCTGAACAACCACACATCCGCAGGGTTTTGTATCCAACTTGGGCCCATTTTTTTTTTTTTTCCCTTCTGTTAGGCAACGTGAATTTTTCCTCATACTCTTGTCAAGGGGAGACATCGAAGTCCTGACTGCAATTTGTTCCCTGAGCCCTGGAGTCTGCCTCAGGTGAGATGAATCACACCCCTTCGTTCATTTCGGTTGGAGTGCAGACTGAGTTCTTCAGACTCCAAACCAGGACCAGCCATGACCAAAGAGGGCTGAGGGGAAAGAAACGTTGCAGGTTATGTACCAAAACCAGAGCAGGTGCTGGCCGGGGTCTCCAAGGAGAAGAGCCAGTCCCAGCCCTGTCCCCTGCCACGAACAAACTGGAGAACCGCAGCGTTTGGTTTTTCCGAGCAAAACGAAGCTGAACTGAAAGTTTTGACCGAAAATTCCCTTTGCTATTGGACCTCTCAAAATTTGGAGATGCTTCAGATGACGGGATGAATCCGTGCTCTTTCCTGTGCTCCAGAACTGCAGACTTTGGCTGAGTCTATACTCCCAAATCGTGGTGCTAATGAGTATTTCTAGGTGTCAGAAGGCAACGGTTTGGCTGTTACATTGACGAAATGGTCCTTGGCCTGTTTTCAGCCTGGGTCAAGGAGCAGCATCCAAGCAACGGCCAAGCGTTCTTTGTGAGCTGCTGGGGGTCTGGGAGTGTCTCAATGTATGCAGCTTAGATATGGACCTTGCTGTGGAGGCGGTCTGCACCACCTTGGGCACCTCTGCTGAGGGGCCACCAAGGAGGTGGCCACCAAGGAGGTGGCAAAGGCCCCTTGTACCTATGTCCTTGGCAGGACAGTGAGGCCAGCACGCAGGGCTGAAGACGGTGCCTTCTAGACCTAGTCTCAAGCTGAAGGACAGTAGGTCTGCAGGGTGTGCAGTGACTGATGGGGTCCCCGAGGGACCAGCTGCTGTGCCAGGAGTACCAAGCGCTAAGCCAAAGTGGAGCACATGGGAAGACTCCTCCTCCTCTCCCTTTCCCATGAAGCTGGAAGAGCTGCTCTGTGATTGCCGTGGTGGGAACTGGAGTGACAGCAGTGCGAGGAGCCTTTCCCTCCCCCTCAGGAAGCGGGATGCTGCCAGAGCTAATTTGAGACAACGGCTGCTTGTTTTGGCCCCGACTTGACTGCTTTGGTCGTCACCTCTCGCAGGTAGTTATTTTTGGTCTTGCCAGGAATGGACTTCCTGAAGGGAAAAATGATGTAGGAGGGAAAGGAGGCTTGACTTTGTGTTCCTGAGCCCAAAAGAAGATCGCTGGGTGCTTCTTGGCTTTTCCCAGGGGTAGTAGTGACCGGGAGCGTGGGCAGAAGGAGGTGGAGAGAGGGTGTCCTTGCCCCATGAGGCAATCCTCCCTTGCTGGTGACCACTGCAGTCCCTTGGTTGGGGGAAAAGGGTCTGGACTCGGCCCGCCGGGGCTCGCTTGAAGCCCCGGCCCTAGGGCTTGCTCAGGAAGGGACTGGTTGCCTTCCTGGTGTCCTCAAGTGGTGCTTGTCTGCTTCCTACTTGTGATGGCACCAGGGCTTAAAGCAAAGGGATCTGGGGTGTGACAAAGGGTGAAACCCCAGAGCCCGCTGGTGCAGAGGGGTGAAGGAAACAGCCGTCTAATCACCGTGGGATTTCTCGGGGCGGGGGGGGCGGAAATTAGGTCAGGCAGCTCCATTTTTGCCACCAGCCTCTTCCTTGGCTCTTGCCCTCCTGCCCACACTTGTCACATGTGAGAGTCCCAGCATATGGAGCCACGTCTGAGTGGGCAGAGCTCACCAAGCGCTCCATATCTTAGCACCGGTGTTGCCAGTGTCCTTTCTGTCCTGGTCCTATAACTGGCCCTTCAGACCAGGGTCCCTCTGTGGCGGAGAATGCTGCCCTTGCATGGAGTCTGACTGGTGGCAGCCCATCTCCAGCCTCTACTGCTCCTCCGAGAAAAGAGCCACCTCCAGCAGTGGGTGAATTCCCCCCTCCAGTGATCTGCCCTCTTGTCTGCTGGGGCAAGATCTCACTGTGAGCTGTTGAGCAATGTCCCAGGAACACAAAAGTATCCGAGCAGCGAGCACTTCCCCAACGGAGTTATCTTTCTAGCATCCCTGAGGGGCAGGGCTGATGGAGGGGAAAAAAAACCCCAGCTGCTAATTGCAGCAGTTAATCACAGATGCTAATGAACATCTGCCTTCTTGATCAGGCCATGGACAACCCGTGTGGCTGGAGGGCAGAGACGCTGCGATACAGCAAATCCACGGTGCTCGCAGGCCTGCGTGCAGGCGGAGGGAAGGTTGCTGCCGCAATGTGCTGACCCTGCAGCTCTCCAGGACAGTGGGGAATGTAGGAACTTATTGAAAGCAAGGAGGAAATGGGTGGACTTCAGGGGAAAAAAAAAAAATCTGTTTGGGCTGAGACAGAACACAGTGATTTTTCCCAAGTTAGGGGGCTGGAAGGCAAAAATCTGCTCAAAACTGGTTTGGTTCAACTTGATTAAACATGAAAAAAAGCTTTTGGTACACATCAGTGTTTGGTCACCTGACAGCTGGCGGAGCTCATCCCCTGCTCCCTTTAACCATCCCAAATGAGCCCAAGAAAGACTGGGAAGAAACAGCCTTTTCCAAAGGCATCCATCACCTGGACTCCGGCTGTTGGTGTGCAGGTAGCAGCACCGGCTTCACAGGGGTCTGCTCCTTCCTCAGCAGGAAGAGCCGTGGCAGATAGACAGATCTCCTGGGCTTTCCTTCTGGCCCCGAATGATGGGGACTGCTCCAAGAAACCCCTTATACCTCCTGGGAAATGTGCAAGGGTTACGAAACCTGAAGGTGTCATTCCTCCTACTGCATGGAGCTGCCAAGAGAAGGAAATGGGTATGAATGTTAACATACCATTTCTAGGAAGACAGCCAGCATTTGTAGGCTTTGCATTTTATTTCTTCGGGGGTGTTTCCAACCAAGGAAGAAGCTGAAGACTCCAGTCCAAACTCCAGGCTTTGAAAATCCAGTGGAAGTTTTAGTTCAGAAGGAAATGCTTATTTTTCCACCCTAAGCAAAGTGTAGCGGACCTCAAACGTGGTGTCGAGATAACAAAGTACAAGGACTTGGTAAACAGCCCATCTGCCCGTGCGGAAGGAAATCCTGACTTAGAGGCAGCTGACCGCCCTGGGCAGGGGAGGAGGTTTCTTTTGGATGTTGAGAGCATCCTTGCTCCAGCCTCCTGTGTTTATTGCGTAATGGTACCACTGAGCTCTCAGCTTTGGAGTTTTCCAGCTGCTACAACCGGCCTGTGAATTGCTACCGCGTGAAGCACTCACCTCAAGGGTTCCCGGAGGCTGTGCACCTCCAGGGATATGGGGGTGCAGGGTCCTCCCAGAGCTCTGGCTTGGTCTCCGGGACCCTAGCAGGGGTGGCCTCCAGCTGGGGGTGGCTCCAAGCCCGGGTCCCCAGGAGGTCTGGGCTGTGTGTGCTGCTCCTCGCTGGCTGCGTCTCCTGGGGACTGGCTCAGTGGCCATGCGGGGGGTTTACTGGGGCTGTGTTCTCTCTTGGATGATTTCAGGGGATGAGGAGCTCTCGCCCAGCAGGAGGGAAGGAGCTGTTCCCTGTTGGACTCAAACGGGTCTCCTTAACAGGAGTGATAGTGAGATAAAAGCATCCATCTCTTAGGGAAGGGTTAGGGGTATTGCACAGCCGCCTTGCAGGGGCAGGTGTCTGGGCTGTCTGGTGTGAACGCCAGGTTTGCAAACAACAGGAGCGGTATTGTGGGTCAGAGGCAGAGCAGGTCCCCACGGGGTGGCAGAGCTGTCCCCACGGGCTGCCCCTGGCTTTGGTGTTCAGCTCCCGCGGGTGAGGAAACCTTCCTTGGCCAAGCGCGGGGGTGCGCACCGCTGGGCATCTCCTCTGGGCACCCCGGCTGACTTCACCGGGACTCCCGTCCGTATTCCCAGGGTGGAGCGACCGGACCTCTGAGTTACAAACCCAAAGGGTAGCTTGGAGTAACTGTGGTGGGAGGCCCTGCTTTGCACCAGTGCTGGTTGCTGGGCCCCAGCCCAGAGGGAGAAGGTCTGCAATCCCGTGTGCTACCAAAGCACCGGGAGCCAACACAACTCTTCCAGCCTGAGCCTTCAGCTGCCTGCGTCTGGCAGAGCCCTGGGCAGCTGCCTGCGCTCCAGCCTCAGGGCAAGGGGCTGGTGTTGGCCAGAAGATGGTGCTGGTAGGAAAGTGATTCAAGACCTTGCTCCCCTCCACTGCTGCTGGTAGAGGGGAGTTTAGATTCCCCCGCCCCCCCCCGCCGCCTCCTTCCTCTAAGAAGCACTGTAAAAATAACTCGGCATGTTTAATGGTCCCAGATCTACCATGCAGGGCCCACAGAGTTATTTATTACGTCCAGCAGGTTACTGAGAGCTAAACTGCAGTAACTCGAAACCTGCGAGGCGAGGGCTGCTTCTGGGCAGAGGATTCTCTGGGCGACTAATGGACGCATAACCCTGATTGATAATGGTTTTAGGCTTATTCATTTTTCCCCAGGATCCTTCTCATAACATCCTCCTGAATGGGTGGGCTGGGCCAGGCTGCCCCGCAATGGGGTAACTCTGGGGATTCCCCCCAAAATGGTGTGTGGGGGGGACACCCCATCCCGGGGAAGGTCTCTTTCGGGGCAAAGGCGTCCCTCTTGCGAGGGCTGTGAAAATGCAGGACTTGTTTCTTTCCGCTGCAGCTTTGGGCATGCCTGTGCTGCACTGTCCTTCTGGGGGCAAATCGCCTCTGCAGCAGGCTGTGGAGCTGCACTGGCATCTCCGGTCCCTCCGGTTGCTGCTGCCCGCGCTGTGGCTGCTCTCCGATTCTCCTGCCCGTGCTGTCTGGCAGTGCCAAACAGTTGCATTTATAGCAATGAGCAGAGCCCTGTTTTAGCCCGAGTACCGTGTTGCTCTATCACCCTCAGCCCACTAGTGGCGTTTACATAAATATCTAGCAGAGATATACGTAAGTGTCAAAAGCAGAGCTTGCTGCATTGGGAGCTGCATGTTGAAAGCTGCTGCACAGGAGCTGATTTCTATGCTGGGTCTGTTATTCCAGTCTTCCAAGCTGGGACAATTTAAATGAGAGATTTCCAGAAAGCTGGGAGAGAGACTTTCCGTTTGCTGGAGCGTGCGGCTGAATCTTATTACCAGGAGGAAGCTGCTTTAGGATCACGCTCAAGTGCTAACCAGGAGTGAAGGAGCCTCTATCTGTGAGTGTGATGGTGGGTGGGTCAGGGACCTGGCACTGAGCAAATTCTTTCTGCCTCCTGGTAGGTACAGAAGCTTTTCCCTTTCCCCAAGAAAAAAGGAGGCAGCTGAAGCGGTAGAAGCATCCCGTGTCCCTCGTGCCCTGGGGACTCCTGTACACATCCCTGAGGAAGGGGTGTGCTTGGGACTCAAGATCTGCCCGAGGGCCTGGGAGAAGTTGCTTTGAGGCTCCATGCCTCTAGCTCCCAACTGGCAAAACAGGGCAGTGATGCTCCGTTCCTGGGCCACCCAGAAGGCTTGCATGCGGCAAGGCAATCCTAGGCCCCGAGCGCCCTGTCTCTAGGGCCAGAAGGTGTTGCTCTAAGTCTAGCAAGGGAGAGGGGGACCGGTACGGAGCCTAGGTGCTCATGCTGGCAGTGAAAGGACCTTTCCAGTCTTGCCAGTCCCTTGGCATCCCTCCCTTCAGGAGAGGCTG
Source organism: Sagittarius serpentarius (assembly GCA_034782735.1). Classification (NCBI taxonomy): domain Eukaryota; kingdom Metazoa; phylum Chordata; class Aves; order Accipitriformes; family Sagittariidae; genus Sagittarius; species Sagittarius serpentarius. The sequence goes on along the minus strand of JAVKLA010000039.1, from coordinate 1,187,999 downwards.
CTGGGGGTCTTGCAGCCGGCCCAGAGCTGAGCCCTACTTGTGTGATCCGGACTTGCTGCCGTAGCAGCCCAGCGGTGAGCACGGCTTGATCCTGGAGGTGAAAGGCTGAGCCGAGCCAAATCTGGTTTATATTCCTTGCACATCCAAGAACCCCAATTCACAGAAGGGCAAAGGGCTTCTTCCCAGCCCGAGTAATGCCAGCGTTTGGGACTCTGCCCTTTGAATGGCTGGGTGCACCCACAAACCCGCAGGGAAGAGGGAGTGCAGCGGGCTAAGAGGGTCAGACTCTTCTGGGAGGGTGTTACAGGGTGGGAGGGGAGCGGGCTGGAATTTATTCTGAGCTCATCAGAGAATTAAATCATTATCCTCCAGAATGGGGATTTATGGTTACGGCTCTCAAAGCGCACAGCACAGGTCAGGTGAGTGGGTGGGAGCCGGTCCCAGGCGCTGTCCCCCACCAAGGGGAGCCGGTAGAGAGGAGACTGTCCTTACATGCGTCTCGGGGGCAGGGGCTCCTACAAGACCCTGGTCCCTTCTGGAGGGGGGGATACTCAGTTTGGACATCCTTTCAACTGCGAACCGTCTCCGCTGGGATCCCCGGGCCTATTATAGACTGATTAAATATTAAAACAATTCATTTTGTACTTAAACTGTTCCGAAGGCTCCTGCTGACGATGACTTTGAAGTCTGCGGCAAAGGGGTTTGCTCTCGTTTTCTCCCCCCCCCCGCCGCCACCTTCCCTCCATCCCTACCTTTCCCCAGGCAGGAAGGGGAAGGTGAGCCCCGGCCAGGTCTGGCTCTCCCAGTGCCAGGGGCTGGGGTCTTGCTTGATACGGTGGAGGTTTTTTTTGCTCTGTGTGTGGGAACTTGCTGGTGCTCGGTGCTGGCGGAGCAGGGGAAAAGCTGTGGTTGCTGGTGGCAGGGACCAGGAGAGCCCTTGGAGGGAGCAAACCACCCGCAGAGTGGGTGGCAAGGAGGGGTGTAGATGCAGCCTGGGAAGGCAGGATGGTATGTTGTGAGTCTCTTCCACCAGGTACTCCTCAACCAAAATACCTGGCTCTGCACCAAAGGAACTGGGGATGGAGACATGGGAGAGGCACCCAGCCGTGAGGGGTGTCCGTGACAGTCCCTTCAAGGGATGGAGCCGACCGATTTGGGTGAGCCCAGGGACTGTCCATCTCTGCATCGAGCTTTGTCTGGAGCCAGCCCGGCCTGTGGCCGTTTCTCCCCCCTGCCCACAGTGTCTCAGCAGTGAGGTTTCTGCGCGGGCTCTGTCACCCTAGGCATCACCTGGAAAGGGGAAGAGGAGGTGGATCCAAGCCCAGGTCCTGGCATCTCGGACAACCCTGCGCCCTGTGCCTCGGCATCTCCTGCTGCAGCAGCAAGAAAGGGAGGACAACTCCTGGGAGACGAGGGCTTGCTCATGGTCTGCTGGGGGCAAGGTCCAGGGCGGGACCCCCACCCCTGGAAGGATGCTTGAGCAGTTGGAGGGCTCAGGGGTTAAATTTCAAGCTGCACCCTGCCTATTTGTCTGTCTGGTCTCAGCCCAGGAGCCAGGGCGCAGAAGTGCAGGAGGACCTGAACCTCCTCAGTCTGCTGCAGATGAAGGAAAAGGTGAGTGGCAAATATTTCGTCTCCCCAGTTGGATCCGGCTTCCTTCGCCCTTTCCTCCCCCTTCTCCAGCCCCATCTTTTACATCTGTTGTATGTGAAATCCAGCAAACTCTCAGCAGAGCTCATTACTCACGGCCCATTGCTCTGAAGAGGGCCGAAAGGTCCTGCACGTAATGATTTGGAGGTGATTTGTATTTAAGACGCTTGGCTTTCAGATGCTGGGGGTGGGGGGGAGGGGAAATTAAATAATTGAAAGCTAGTGGGGAAGGGAAGGAGAGAGCCCTGGATAGAGGGAGAGGACAAGAGTTTCTCATGATCCAGAAGTGTTTTGGCTCACTTGCATCGTTTGCACAGCTGCAGACTTAAAACCTAAGACTCAAGGAAAATCTTCCTCATGTCCACGCAGGAGCAGAGCGTGCCCCAGGGATGGGGCCGGGGGTGGGCTGAGCTGGATGTACCAAGAGGCTTCTCCGGGAATGGCTGATGCTCAGCAGAGCTGGCCAACGAGGGCAAAAGGCCTGGCCCAAGTAGGACAGGGAATCCTCTGGCCCTAATGTCTTCGTGGGACGTGATTGCCTTGGCCCCACCAGACTGCCCTGCCCTCCCCTCCTTTCTCTGCCTTTTCCTTTTGCTGCCTCCCCCAGCTCCCTGCTTCTGGCACCCGTTAAGCAATAAAGCCAACTTTCCAGCCCTGGTTTGAATTTTCAGGCAATCTTGCTGGCAGCACCTGCCAGCTGGCAAACTCCCCCCCCCCCCAGCCACTATCAACAAGGCAAAGGGGTGAGCAAGGCTGGAGACCGCCGTGCTCTCCATCAGCCTGGGCAGGACAGACTCGGTGCCCCAGAGCCACGCGAAGAGCATGGCTTGCTGATGAGAACCTGCAGCAAGAGCCTCACAGGGTGTTTCTTAAGACCTCAAAGCAAAAGAGACCTCATGGGGGCAACCTCTGGTGAGTGGGGAAACTGAGGCACAAAGGGTAGAAATGAATTGCCTGGAAAAAGGGCAGGTGGTCTGAATGCTACTTGCCTGAAAGTTCAGCAAACCAGGATGCAGAGCTTAGGCTTGGTCTAAGCCAATGCTGTTCCGCTTCCATACACCAAAGCTCCTTTCAGCCTATTTCCTTCTCTTTTTTTTTTTTTTTTTCCCCTCAAATTGCCAAAAAAACCCCCCAAACAACCTACCAGTCTGCTCCGGTTCTACCTAAAAATAAGTGCAACTCAGCACTGCAGGTTTGCGGCAGGACACAAGCCTCCTGCTGATTGCTCGCGCTCCTCTTTTTTCCAGCTGGGTGCCAGACCCCCGGCCCCCGCAGCGATGCTGGGTGTTAGCAGGGTTTGGCGCCAGCCTTTGGCTTCTGGAAACCGGTGTATGCGCGCAGAGTCCCTTCCGCGCTTGGACTCGGAGCTTCGTTTCCCAAGCCTGTTTTTAACCTTGACCCAAACTTGTGCCTTGCTGCAAATGCATGGGGCGGACCTGTTCCCCAACCCGGGAAACCCTCGGATACCGATATCCTTCCCAACACCCTAACGAGCTCCCAGCAAGCCTCCGGTCCCCGGAGGCGTGCAGATGGCCCATTAGACAGTGCATTACGGCTGGGCAGGTGACTTTTATTCAGACTGGTCAGCCTAAGATCTAAGAATCAGGTCAGATTAGGCTGCCTGATCCGAAGCTAACGAGTTGGGCGACGGCTGGGGGAATGAAAGTCAAAAATCAATAGCCTGGGCAGATCTGATGTTTTTCCATGTGCTGTTCATGTATTTACTGGCTCTGTGCAGAGAGCAGGGAAGTTTTAGGAGCCTCCCCTGAAGTCTGGTGTTTAACCCTTGTGTATTCTCTCCCCAGCCCAGTTTTCTCTCCCAAGGTGTGGGTGCGAATCATGCAGCGTGCATCCTCCCAGAGCGTCAGATTTTCTCCCGAAAAGGCACGCTGTGGAGGTATGTGCCTGGCTCTCACGTAAATAAGTAAGTCTAAGAAAATTAGCTTTTCTTAATCTAGTGCCGTCTCAAACAGGAACCAAGCTCCCGTTGTCCCAAATTTTCCTTCTAGGTTAAAGTGACGGGGAGGGGCAAAGGGCTGGGGAAGGCAATACCTCCCTAATGTTGAAGGCACTGGTATTCAGGCCCAGCACCTGAATACCTTTCCTTTAAGGCCCTTGGGGGGAAAACCCTTTTCTACTGATTTTTGGGGCGAGGACAGACAGCACTTTTGTTCTCCCTACCCCCACGCCGCTCTAAAGCGCGTCTGCGGCTGGAGCCAGCTCTGCAGCTGGTGCCCCCTGCTCTGCCGGGGACTCGCAGCCGGCCCTGCCCAAAAGCAGCTCGGCGGGAGGTGTCCGGCCGTCCCTCCCTCCCTCCCTCCCTCCCTCCTTCCCCATGCCCAGCAGCCAGAGCAGATGGCTGGGGCCGGGGGTAGCTGCCCACCCCTGCAAGCATGGGGAGAGCAGGGCTTTCTCTTCAGAAGCGGTGATTAAAAGCACGGGAGTGATGCTCTGCCGGCTGCCGGAGGGCTGTCGCTCCCAGCGATCCGTCGAGCCCAGTTGGGGAATTAGATGGTGAGGTGCTGGCGTAGCATCTTCCACCGCTGCGAGCCCTGCCGTGGGGCTCCCGGCCAGGACTGCACCCCGGGCATTTGTACAGGATGCTCGAGCCTTCTGCCGAGGAGCGGCAGGTTGGGAGGTGGTACGGGGGTGGTATGCCCATGGCTAGTGCAGGCTCAGAGTTTATTTAAAATGACTCTGCCCTGCGTCTCCAGGAGCCTCCTTGTCTCCTCTCAAAGCCTCACCTGCGCAGGACAGGAGCTATTCCCTGGTCCAGAAGCGCAGGTCAACCGACGTCAGCTCAGCTAAGCTCTCCTTGCCTCTCCCCAGGCAGAGTACGTGGCCTGTCCCCTTTCCTGCTACGTCCCTGGTGTGTGCATCCCCGCGTACGTGTCGCCGTGCCTGCTACAGGTCACAGCTACGTAGAGAAGAGTAAAAGTAAAGCGCATATTTAGAGGTAATCCTTCTCCCGATGTTTTTCTAGCTTCCAGCAACAGAGAGTTTAGGGTGTCCCATGCCAGCAGGTTTGCTTGGGACGTTACAGGTCTCTGCCCCAAATGTGTGTGTCTCTCTTCTCGTGACTTCTTCACATCCCATGACAGAGTTCCCCAGCCGGCGTGCTTGTGGTGTGGGAAAGCACTGCCTTTGGTTTAATTAAATCACCCCCCGCTTACATCCCCGTATTGGCTTCTCCGGGCTGTGTTGGCTGGTGAGCCTGGATCTTGTACTTGGGATTCAGGGTTTAAATCAGCCAGAAAGATGGAGAAAAATTGCGCGTGCACACCTGGAAGGTAAGGTGGATGGCCTCTCACATTTTTCCTGATAACACTTATTGCCCTAAACTTCTTAGAAAATTTATTAGGTTGCACGCAAAAAAAAAAAGGCGGGGGGAGGCAGGTACAAAGCATTTCATCAGTAGAAATATTTTCCTGAGAAACAAAATCATTGGTGAACAGTATATTGCAGAGCTGGAATAAGCCCTAAATATTTATTATTAATACCAAAGCTGTTTATTTTTTACATATTAAATAGGTCATATATCTCATCTAATAAAACCTCTGTGTATGGTGCTGGCTCTGCTGGGCTGGAGAAAGATTTTTGCTTTTGAGGTCTGAACAGAGAGTGGGAACATGGGAGTCCCTGCTTGGGCTGGGCAAGCTGCGTTACTCAAAAATCATAGCCTTCGGTGAGATCTGCAAGAGGGCTGAAAGAGCCTCCTTCATCTATAATTGTGTGGCCTCTCCTGGCATCTCCCAGGATGTGGTCTAGAAACATGACCAAGAGGTGTGCTCAGAGAAGGGGATGCAGGCTCAGGTCTCAGCCCATCCAGGGATTCCCTGTGTCAAGATGGATAAACCACTTAACCTAGACTGGGCTTCAGTCTAGAAATGGGATTGCACCAACCAGCCCTTGGGGATCCCAGAAGTGACTGGGAGGCACATGGTGACAGCAAATGCTCTTTTCCCCCTTCAGAGACATCATTAAGCAAATATCTACAAAGCTTCCTGAGCTTCAGAGGCTGAAATCTTGAAGGTAGCTGGATCCTTAAGTGCATCAGGACCTAATTGCTGCCAAGTCCAGGTGTCAGGGGGAAGCAAGTGTTGTACAAAGTCCCCTGCATTTTAAAATTCCCATCCAATGGCATTAACCCCACATTAGTCTACTTAGGCCTTCCAGGAGCTAAGAAAAGCTGAGTATCCTCATTGGATTTCCTTCCAAAAGCAGTGAAGCCCCTATTCCTAACCTCGCAACAACGTGAAGTACCGTACCAGGCTCCAGAGCTGACGCTCTTCCCATCCCCACCAGCCAGCTGGGTGGTGTCGAGCAACCCACGTGCACCCTTCGTGCCTCACTACCCCCTGCTTCCAGATGAGAGGTAGTCCCCCTGGGGTGTCCTTTCGCTTTGAGGACTTGAGGTGCGCTCCAGGAGTCAACCGTAACGTTGCATTAGCAGTCTTTTGCAAGTCAAGGATCAGACGGGCAAGAGAGCAGAGAAGGGGAGCGTGAGAGATGTGAACAACATATGGGGGTCTGAACAAGTCTTGTAGGGTGGTGAGGAGCCGTCGCGTTTAATTTGATGACTCCAGCCAGGCGGTGGGGTTTCTGAAAGCAAGCTATTTCCGTTAGATCCGACATGTTTGTATTCTTGAGGGCGGTGAGCAGCAGCCGCTGAGCAGCTCCGTGAACTCCCGAGCTCAGGCTTGCTGTGGTGGGACCGTTAGTGCCACGTGCCGCAAACAGATGGGTTGCAACCACAAGAGGTGGCAAAAGAAACCAAGAGATGCTGGGGTGGCCAAGACCCAAGGGATCCTTCTGAAAACCGGTGCTGGTCCCTTACGGCTCCCCTGCTGCAGTAGTAACCCCACTGCTCACCTCCTCAGAGGTGGTCGGTCCCCCGATCCCATCTACCGACCCCTCTTCCTCCCGTAGGAACCGTGGGGGGTCTCCATCCCTCCCTGTGAACGTCCCCCTGCAAACGGCCTTTGCTCTTTCGCCTTTCCCTTTCTGCTTGACCCCAGCCTCAGTGCAAGAGCCAGTCCTGGGCTCCTCCCGGCTATCGGAGGGAAGCAATCCCCATAGGATGGGCTTGTGGACCCTTGTCCTGGTGAGGACACGGCGGATTCTCGCTCGTTTCCAGTTTGTGCACAACGTCCGACTGCGCACGTGTTAGCACGCTTGCTGGCCTGGTTTGGACTCGTGCGTGCTGGCGCTCTCCCAGAGGAGATCCAAGCAGCTCCTGGGGTGGCCCAGGCCGGGATTGCTCCCACAGGCAGGGCAGGTTCAACCATTCTCTTCAGCAAAGACCAAGAGTGAACATGGGTGCCACCGTAAACGTGGGACCAAGCCCTTCCTGGGTGTGTTTGGGAGCGTAGATATGTTCTGAAAGTCGAAGTGACTGATTTGCAGGACTAAGTATTGCATTGTTCGAGCGCTTGCGCTGAACCTTTCCCGGAGGTTATCAAACCCTTCCCGCAGGTACGTATGTCCCTACAAAAAGCAGAAAGCCCTTCTCCCAGCCGACTGCGGTCGCTCTGTGTGCACTAGTCGCTGGCTCCTTGGCTCTGGCAAACGCGTGTGCAAATTCGTCTCTGCATTTGGTGCAGCTCCAGCGCCGGGGCCAGGCTCCTTTCCATGCGCCGCGTAAATACTACTCACCGTGTATTTGCATTGAACATGGTGCCCCACTGTACATTAACATTTAAAACAAAATAGTCAGCCCCATCACGAGCATCGCTCTGAGGGATGGCAGCACATTGCAAACATCATGTAAGTAATTTGTTCAACATTGGTGATAATAAGCTACGCAGAGCAATAAGAACATAAACACAGGCAGGGCTTTGTGTAAGTGTGTGTGTATTTTTTTTTCTCTGCCTTTTTTTTCTTTTTCTTTTTCTTTTTCTTTTTTTTTTTTTTTCCCTAAAGGAACCTC
>JAVKLA010000039.1:1134144-1180320 GCA_034782735.1 Sagittarius serpentarius | reverse complement strand
TGTGTAATTTTTTTTGTATTTTTTTTTCTATTCCTTTTTTTTTTTTTTCTTTTTCTTTTTCTTTTTTTTTTTTTTTCCCTAAAGGAACCTCTGAGGGGAAAAAAAAAAAGACATGAATGATTCATAGATGCAAGGGGGGGGAAGACGAGGGGAGAGAGAGAGAGAGAGAGGGAGAGAAAGGGGGAGAGAGCTTAAGAGAGAGGAGCTTCAAAGTGACTGGAGCCGATTTGAAGTCCTGAGCGTTCCTGTGCTGGGTAGGCCAGCAATTCACCAGAGAGGCCCCGTCAAGCTCCCTCCACCCCGGCCTCATCCCTGCTGCCACCTCCTCCTCCTCCTCCTCCTCCTCCTCTCCCGCAAACACAGCCTCCAAATCACAAGTTCAAAGTTCACCATCATCTAATGATGTGAAGGCCTCCCAGACCCTCTGTGAGTGGCATCTGTTTATAGGCACGGCCCTTCCCTGGTGGTTTAGCCTGGCTTAAAATAAAAAAAAATTAAAAAAAAATAAAAAAAAAGAGGAGGAAGAAGAGTGGAATGAGATGCAGGGCTCCTTTTTAAAAAAAAAAAGTACAAAAAAATCTACTGGTGCTGAAGTGCCTTTGATTCTGAATATTAAAAAAGCCCATTAGATTTAAATGTAATGCGAATATTAACGCTACTGCTTTGATTTGTATTCACTGGCTACCACGGATGTACGTTGGGAGTGGGAAAGAGAAATACAGCTCATGCCTGGGCAGAAGCTGTCGCCCTCGGTAGGGAGCGACGAGGGAGGGGGAAGGGGTGCGGGAGACGGAGGGGACCGATTTTGCCCCTCTCCGACTCGCGCTCCCAGCCATCGGAGGGATGGGGACTTCTGAAGGCGTCTTTATGATGGCAAAACGGTTAAAACTCCATATCCGTTTGCAGGGAAATTCAGGCATTTCGAAACTTGGTCTTGCTGTGCCCGGAAAGGGGAATTCCTTGTCCGTGGAATGCAAGTCTTGAAACAATTCGCTTTTTAGTTTTGTCTGAAGCGCCATTTGAAATTTTGCTCCTTCGGTTTAATGTTCTAATTGAATGCATGTGCTATCGTGACAAATCTGCGGGAGAAACGAGCGGTGTCTAGAACAAGTCCTGTAAGACCCGTTGTTGCTTATGCGTCACAAAGCAAATGACACAATAATGAATGGCTAATACTCTAATTAGCAGTACATGCTCACTTTATTTTATTAATCAAAGGCAGGAACATTCACTGGCCTAATGAAACAGTCTGACGTTTTAATACTTCTGAAAGAGAGAAAGAGATAAGGGCTCAGTACTAATTAGGGTAGCAGCTGATTTCAGAAAAAATGTCTGAAATTGTTGCCTGGCTAAAATAAGGATATCAAACACTGCAAATGTTCCAATTTGCAGAATGAAGTGAACAGAAAATAAAATCAGAATCTTTAAAATAATGTTAAAAATAGAAGAAATAGTATAGTTGACCATCCTATCCTATCATAGTATGTCACGACATGTCGTCAGTGCTAACAAGTGGTGAGGTATGCACCGCCCCAACAGAAACATGAAGAAATTATATTGAACAAATAATGCTGTCACAAGTATTAGACCAAAGTTAATATTTAATTTCCAAGTGGACTTTCAGGGATTTCTAAATTATTTTTAGGAAGTGAAATATTCCAAACCCAGTGGAAATCAAAATCAAATGATTTTGCAAAAACGTTTCAGTTTCGACTTGGGCTTTTTTAGACGGAAAACCTCAGTGCTGAGGTTTTCTAGGAGCCCAGATCCCAGCAGAGAGCTGAACAGATATTGAAACCTTTAATGAATAGCTGCAGTGGAGGCAATGATGAGCTATTTAGAGACATCCATCGAAGCAAGAAGTGCTGTCCGAACACAGAAAGGAGGTGGCATAAAGCGAGGAAAGGTTTGTGCAGGAGTTTCTCTTAAGGCTGGGCTGAGGAAAGGAGAGTTTGACTAAGACGGGAGCTAAGGGGGAAATCCTCTCTCCTGAGCCTGTGTCAGGCAACCCTCCAGCCATTGCTGAGCCCTGGGTTGCTCCGTGGCTTCTTTGCCTTCCAAGCACCCTCCTCTTCTTCCTCTTTGCTCAAGTTACCCTCTGTAAGGGAAAATGTAAAGTAAGAGCTTGATGTCTATTATAGCAGGTGACATGGTGATCACTCCTCGACACAAGGTCTGTTCAACCCTCCAAAGACTACCTATGACCAAGAGCCTGGCTCTCTACTCTGTCCCGGACTGTTGGAAGTTTGGAGCAATAACTGTGGGTTCCTTAACCTCTGACAGTGCTTCGGCTTGAACCAAATGCTCTTTGCCTGTGCTGAGGAGCTGGGACCTGAATACTGGTGAGTTATTGCTCTGGGCACCTCCACGGTGCTTTCACCACCACCAAGGAGTGCGGGATGCACAGCATCTGGGATCTGGGACTCCGCGGTTGTACAGCAACATAGGTCCTCCATGCTGATGTCCCTGTACTTTGCTTGTCTATGCCAGGAGGAAGGGATGGGGGACAAATCCTGCCTCAGCAGAATGGTCACGAGAAAATCCAGCTGTTTGGAAGTTATGGCGCAAGCCCTGACCTACGCTATGAAAGACCGTAGATGGATGAAGCTGCAGCAGGAGGACGGTGCACAGTTCAGCCTCTCTGTGTCCAGTAACACGGAGCAGATGCTGTATCAGGCAGTGGTAATGCGGGCTGAGGGAGAGGATGGAGTTATCGTGCCTCTAACCTTCCATGATCTCAGCGGGTAGGAACAGCTCTTAGAGCCATCTCAGGAACTGCCGATGCTCCGAATTCTGGTGGCAGATGTAGGACAGAGGAAGCCCTGGAGTTGACAATATTTGTCCCTTGCTGGGAAGCTGTGGAAGGCGCTAGTCATCAAGTCTCAGAAAAATGAAGAAAATCAGTTGAGCTCGACTTAGTTTTAAAGCAGCAGCTAACACTCCCTTGAAGAGGTCCCGGTTTCCATTCACAGTTCTTCAACCTATCCCAGTGTACAGGGGGGCAAAGTAAGGAATAATACAGCGTCAGCACCAGGTCTCAATACTCTAAGATACATGAACTGTGATGCCACGGTCAATCTGTTGTCCCACGACCGGGCTTCTCTTGTTTGCTTCTTGGCATCTCAGACCTGGACAGCCACTTTTTTCCTTGCCTGCCTGGCTGTGAACTTCAGCCAAGCTGCCAGCCGGGCGTGCTGTCAACCACGCAGACACCCACAACAGTGGCTCGGTTCAGGCAGGTTGTAAGTTATCCTAACGTCAAAATAGCCCAGCTGCCTGGATAGTCGAGAGGGAGGACTTAGGGCTGACATCTGACCGTCTCCAGAAGGTAGTGAGCTTTGGTGTTGTGCCTGAATCTCTGCACTGACTGTGTAGCAGACCAGGACAGCCCATGCTCTGAAACTTTCCTTGTCCTCATAAACGGAAAAGTTCAAGGGGGTGGACAAAGCACGAGCTTTCTCCTGTTGTATTGGAGGTCCCTTGACAATGTCGTCTCCGTGTGACAAATAATGGATAAGAACTGACGTAAAACTGATTGTATCATCTCCTCTTCTTGCTACCAAAGTTTGAGCTGAAGTTGCAGCCTTTTAGCAAAGGCTAGTGCACTCTTGAAGTGGTTGAATTCAATGATGCTCGGCCAGCTGGTGCTAGCAGAGAGTCTAGGCGGGTATGTTGCCACTGCAGACTGTAATGTGATTTCCCCCAGAGGAAAATTCCCATTGCAATGCACAGACACACAAGGAAGCACAATTAACTTCACTGGAGGAGCCTTAAGCTCACTTTCATTGAGTGTTGTGTAATTAAAACCTCAGTCTTGTTAATGCATTAGTGAGATGTTTGCATATAATTCATCAAATGTTTATGAAAACGCGTAACAAATAATCCTGACAAACAAGTTGCTTAATTGAGATAAGGGATGGGAAGCCTTGTGAATTTTTAATAAAAAGGGGGAAAGAAAGCATGCTACGTTAATCAGATGAAGTTATCTCATTCAATATTTTCAAGTGACTTCTCTAGCGCACATTTTATTTCATATATTACACAAAAGGAATATCTTGATCCCCCAATGAGATTTGCATAGAAAACCCTCTCTTGCAACAAGCATACCATTGGCTTGAGGCATTCCCTCTGCTATTAATCAAAATCTTATTTTTTTGTTCTTGACAGATCCCTGCCCGGGATTTGCGCTTTGTGGAGCTGGAAGAGGAACAACTAACGCTGGCTGACGCCTGCCTGTCTTTCTCCAAGTGAGTAGTTAACTCTGTCATATAGCCTGAGCAATGACGTCAATACATGTAACACGGTGGCTGACTTAGCTTTGCTTCCAACTGCTCTCTTAGACCACATAGAAGCAATGGCAGGCAGAGCGCCTTTCACTTACCTCAGCTATAATAATTGTCTGCTCTTTTTTGCCTCTTTTCACCCAGGCTAGATCTTGGGGTGGTTTATCTCACCTCTCATGAGATATCTGAAAATTAGATGTCTAAGTCCAAGCTATCCATCCCAGGCCAGCAGAGAGAAGTGAGACTCACATAACCTATCTAGCTTTTGACCGGCACAGGTAACGAGCTGCAAGTCATTTTTTCCTTTCTATTCATTGCAAAGGGTGACAAGGAAGGAGAGAGGACCAGCTCGGACTTCAGTGCTTCACATCCAGATGTTTCAGTGAGGACGCAGGTATCCCACCATGGCCATCTCTTCTTGGAACAAGAGGCTGTGACTCCATACCTATTGCAGATCTCCCTATCAGCTTAAGAAGTCTCCGCCAGCAACGTAGGTGCCGGCATGTGCCATGGGAAGAGGTGGTCTGAACCCAGACTAGCCCGTTTTGTTTCCCCCGTCCCATAATCACACTGGGATCACATGAACATTTGAACCCGAATTAGTGGGAGGAGGTAATTGTTCAAACGTGCAATGTTGAAAGGTCAACCTGAACTTTTTAATCACAGATTTCGTTCAAGTTTTAAAAGTAATATAATGATAGACAGGAAAACGAGTAAGGCTTGGGAATGGAGAAAAGAGAAAGAGTGGAACAGAAGGAAAGAATGGATGGAAAAGAAGGGTTTGGAGCAGGGAGAGGCAGAGATTCGCGGCTGGTGTTCCTAAGAGGCACCTATGTCTGGGGAGAGTGGAGGGGTAAACTTGCACACTGAGCCATCAAGTCTGGATTAGAAGCACCATCGCTTTGTCTTGCTTTGGTTTCCCTGGAAGACCCTTGTATCTCCCGCACGGTCCTTTCCTAGTCCCAGTCCTGCCGCTGCCCTGGCTGGTTGCAGCCACCCAACGCAGCGCATACCACGTGGGCTCTTCTCCATCGGTGGCTAGAAGCCGGCAGGGGGGAACCTGCAATTAGGAGCTTGAGGTGAAAATTACTCAGGCCCAACAAAGCTCACCCTAGCACGTTTGATTGCACTCCCGAAGTGCTCACACAGAGCAAGCCAGTGATGAAGAAACATAGAGTACGTGGCTTAAAAAGCTCACAGCCCAGAGTCAGCATTTCTGCCCTGATCTGCCTCATGTATTATTGAGCACGGGACTTGTTGATGCGCACTTACATTTTTCTCCCAGTGGAGTTGATGATCTTCCTTCCCCTGAACGGCCTCGCCGCTCTCTCCCCGCACAGCCAACGCGATCAGTGGACTGTGGACAGAGCAGGGCTGGGCTGGTGCTCACCACCGGGGAGTTAAAGATGTGGGGTTAGAGGATGGACGTCGTGGCCACCGCTGGCACTGGCAATGGCAGGGGAAGGAGCGGGGGGCAGGGATGGGAGAGGGGTCTATGGGAGAATGAAAAGTGGGAGAAGCGCAGTTGGACGTGAGTGGTGTTAATGAAATATTCAGCAGTGGTGGGCCTAGACGCATTGCCGAAATTGCAGAAGCAGAGATGATTAATATTTAACAGGGTAAGCTGCCACTTGGCTGCTTTCTGCACATAGATTCCACCCCCACATACACCCCCCCCCCCTCCGTCCTTCTTCCCACCCTCCTCTGACTCCCCCAAACTCCTGCCTCCACCGTGCTTCACTGGCTCAAGCCAATGGCTCCCATCGCTGTGGTGTGGTTGAGGGAGGTTCCCAGGCCCCTCCATGAGGTCTGCCCAAGGTGGGGACAGATCCAAGAGTTGCCTGGTGGGAAAAGCGCCAGGAGGTGGGGGAAGGTAGTCGAGAGAAAGCACATCATCTATTTTTCATGGGGATGGGAGAGCAGGTTGTCCTATTTAGTCACATTAGATGCTCTGTTAACACAACAGGAAGAAAAAAAAAGGAAAAGAAAAGATGAATAAATGCTTGTAGCCGAAGAAGGCTGTTCTCTGGTTCTCCAGGAAAATAGGGACTGGTCTTTCAGGGGGTTAAGTGTTTTGGCTCCAACTGAGTCTCCCTTGGGGTGTCCTGTGTAGCTGATGGACAAGTAAGAAGTCAGGGAGTGCACGAGGCTCTTCATCAGCTGGTTTGGTGCAGGCGGAATGGCCCAAGGTGTGGGCTGATATTTGGGACGTTCCCACCCGCCCCTCCAGCTGGCGTGGAGACAAGTGAGTCCCATCAGACTGGAGGAGGTCCCTAGAAATATCCCCATAGCAGGTCCCTCCTTGTCCTCTTGCAAACCCTCCCCAAACTCTTCTTTGCTTGGATCCCTTCTCAGGAGCTGTGACAGTGGCCGTGCTGTTACCGAGCTGACTATGGTCTCCATGGGTTGAGCTTTTTCAGATGAGTTTTCTTGCATCTTCCGCCATTTGTTATGCGTTTAGGTAGGTGCTCTTTGATGTAGGAGTCATCTGAGCACCCAGGATTTGCAGTGCTCTTGGTACAGACAGGTCTTAGCCCATTTATGCAACTTCAAGGCAGTAAATCAACACAAATAAATAACAAGAAGATGTGAAGTCCAGTTACCCGTTGGAATCACTAATACAGAAATGACCTAGAGCAGATGAATGTCTGAAGGCACACTGGGGACTCGGAAGGACGAGCCAAGCCTGACTTCAGCCTTCTGCGTGTGTTCAGCTGCGATTTCTGAGAGCAGGTTTGTGTCCCAACCACATGGGTTTCAAAGACGCACACAGTGAGTAAATACGAGTCTATCATGGGATCAGTGTGTGCCCTCCATACAAATTGCTACTAATTTGGGAGGAAGGTGTGTTGCTGGAAAGCTGGTCTAATCCAGCTCTGTCCATGAAATCAGGGAGGGAGGGTTCCGCTAGTAAGGAAACCTGAACGATTCGGTGCTCTTTTAAAAGCTGATGAAAACTAAACGAGGGTGTGAGGAGAATCTCTTTTCTTTCCCCCTACATCTCGCTCTGTATTTCAAATGCTGGGAACTCATCTCCATTAAAAAACCAGCTTGACACGTTCTGCTTGGCTTCGGTTCCCGGGCCGGTTTTCAGGTGTTTAAGCTAATTAATTAAGCAGCAGCATCTAGCCCGTTGCCTTCACTCTCTCTCAGAGCAGCAGCACCCTGGAGGAGCTCTGCTGGCTCCAGTGAAATGACTTTTTCCAGTCCGCATCTCAGCACGTGACCTGAAGAAGAGCACAAGGGATGCCCTGGAGATCCTGCTAGAGACTACGAAAAGTGGGAGCGTCTTCCAAGGGTGGTTCATATCCCGGAGGGACAGAATCAACTTCCAACCAGAAAGGAAACCTCAGGTAATGTGCCTCCTCAGTTAAGTGTATAATTTAAAGCAGGAGGAGCCAGGACTGTTGAGGAAATAGGCTGCGATGGCCATTTGCTGGCGGAGTCTGGACCTGCCTTTTCTCCTTAGGTCTCCACACAGCTTGGCTAGATGGATGCCTTGTGCAGATGGGTGCCTATTTTGAAAGCTGGATGTCCCTCACGCCATGTTTGCAGCCCAGAGCTCATCCTACACTGGCCACACACCCACGGCAGATGAACAGTCCCAGGAAAACCCCAAAAAAGCAAGGAGTCATGTGCTGGGCTGTGAAATGTGCCACGCATGCAGTGCCAGTCGGCTACCTGCCTCTGCCAGATTCTTGTCGTATACAATCGGGGTGTCAGGGGCAGAAAACCCATCCCGCTCATCCCTTCTGCAGCTGCTGCCGCATCATGACAAGGATTAATCGGGACAGATGTAGAATGTGAACGGACGCGGGCAAAAGCTGGACCCTCTGTGGCAGGAGGAGGAACCCCTGTCGAAAGTCCCAGAACTAGCGGGAACAGATGACTTGATTTCTATTGTGTAAGTGGGGATTTGTCCGTGATGGTATAGTAACAACTAGAATTAGAAAGGAATAAAGAGTGAATTCTTCCCTCATCCCAAGTGTGTTCCCTCCAGGGCAAAGGTCAAGTGCATTGTGTGGCAGTGTTTGGATTCAGAATAAAATAAGTGACAAGGGCGAAAACCTAGGGCATGCACAGGGACTGAATAAAGAGGAGCGTGGGCTAGACACCAGAAACCACTCTCTCACCCTAGGGGTCATTAACATGTGCAATAGGTGACCTCATGACATGGTACAGGGGCAATAGAGACACTAATGTGAGTCATTTAAATGCTGGCTTGAGTATATTCAGCTATTGATAAAAGCATATTTCTGAGCATAACTATTGGTAAAGTGACCAGCTCCTCTGGTAAAATGGAGACGGGCCCCCTGGCTCGTATAGTTTGCTGGAATTTACTCTCATCGATGTTCTCTATTTCTCCATGTAAAAGGGGGGCTTTTTTGGTGTCTCTCTTCAGATTGTCTCCCCATCCCGTATGGATTCCATAGGCAGAGTCCACTCATCACTTCCTGGAGCCAATGCTTTTGTCAGGGAAAGGGGGTTCGGCATAAAGCATGAAACGCTTATGAAGATGTAATTTGTCCACAGCTTTTGTAGAGGAAAAACTTAGCAACTCGACAAAATTCTGGCAAATGATGCTGGATGGAGACCTCAGAAAGTTCATCCTTTGTTGTGAAGCTGGATCAAGCCTAAACCACATCCAGCTAAAAGTCTGTCTTGCCTGTTCTTCAGCATCTCCCACGGGTGACCTTGCCCACCATCTGTGCCCAATTTAGTTCAGTGCTGGCTGATTTGCCCTTTACTTGATGTCCAGCCTCATGATGCCAACATAAGATGCTGCACTGCGCAGACTTTGCTTTCCGTGGCTAAGGAGGGAGTGAGATAGCTCCTAGCATAAGGGAAATGCTTGTGGAGGGAGATGCAGTTTAAGCCAAGAGAGTTTCAGGCTTCCCTACAGAGTAAGTCCAGGGAGCTCTGTAGTGGTGCAAGTCCTTATTGCATCTCCGCTGCTCAGCATCTTCAGCTGTGTGCAAGTGGGGTCTCAGGTGCCAGCCTGTGACCTTCTGAAATAAAGTGGCTGAACCTCACTTTGAAATTCATTCTCCACCAGGACATGACCTTCACATTGCCTGCTTCAGCCGGAACAGGGTGAGGGACTCAACCCCACACCCTGAAGAAGGTCCCTCTGCCAGAGAAATGTGCACACACCCTGGCCGCGTTGAAGGCTAGCCACAGAAACTTGCACTTTGTAAGTGCGCTTTTGAGTAATTTTTATCTCTGCAAACATTCCTGCAAGAAGCGTGCTTTCTCACCGAGGACTACAGTCCAAGCCTAGCCCTTGAGACACCTGAAAATCTACCCGGCAGAGGCTCTGAATACCCCAGGTGCCTTCCTTCTAGTTAATCAGGTGTTAGAGACTCCAGTCACACAATGCAAATCCATTGGAGAGCACTCTTCATTTTTCTGGTGGCTCAGAGGACCACTTGCTCACTTTGAAGACGTCATCACCTTCTTTTTAGTGTCCTTCCTGGGTGGAGCACTTGTCCTGCAAGTAGCTTGAGTACTAAAGGGATCCTTGCCCTGTGCTTGCCAAGCAGAAGGTGCCTGACTAGAGGAGAACATTTTGTTGTGATGGTGGGCACAAAAGCAAATGTTTTCTGCCCTATCCTGAGTTTTACAGCTTAGGGCGAATTTTTACTACCATAAAACATAGTGAAGGAACTTCTCTAGTATCCCATTGTGGCTTCAGGCTTGACTCTAAAGGGTTACTTAGACTATTGACTGATTTCATTTACTTATTTATTAGCCAAGAGCTTCTTTGAGGTCCTGTCATCTCTTAACTAAACTTCAGATAACCTTTCTTAGAGCTCAGGCTCTTTGGGGCTGGCCAATAGTAAAGATAGGTTCGAGCTGCAGGCTCACGTCTGAAGTTGGATCTGGGTTTGGGATTTTTGGTTCAGAGCTATTCCATGCTGTGATACAACTGTTCTCAGAAAATTTGAGATGTTCTTTGGAGATAGACATTCAAAGCGGTGGAAATCTTACGGGAGTAAATGATGTAAGACAGCTTCACCCATCTGCTTCAAAGCCACATGAATACTAGATGTCAAGACTGCTGGGTCTGGATCTAAACAGTATCACAACTCCTGAACTAAACCGTGACCTCGTCCAAATTCAGCATCCTTCCTTTCGATTGCATCCTTAGTTTTTTCCTTCAGGTTTCCTGTCTATAATGCCATTGATTCCCTTTGAGACTGTTCAGTCACTAACGCCTCAGTGTGGCAAGGAAGACAAAACTCTGCTCGGCAGGTTCTTCTCTCTGACGGGGATGAAAGGCAGCCCCAAAAGGATGGGGCGAGGCTTGATATTTGGCCTTGTATCAAGATTTTTATCATGGCATATTGAAGAAGGCTTCTTGGAGACCTAGACAGCGAGAAACCACAGGCAAAGGCTAACAAGAATTGCCATATTAACTCCCCTGGCCACGGCAAAGGTGCTGCTGGGTGAAATGTTTGGAAACAATTGATGTGCTCTTATACCGAAAGGACCTTTGAGAGTGCCAGGCCTGTAACTCAAGCATTGATAATGGATTACCAAAATCAACCAGCTGCAAGGGAACCGCTTTTCCCTGCTTAGATAATTCTCCTCCCTGAGAAGAAGAGCTATTGATTTTGATACTGATTCCTTCCTCCCCCGTGGAAGGGCTACACCCCACCATCGCTGCCTGTGACAGTGAGCTCTCTCCTGATCTGCACACACCGTACACATCAGCCGCGTTACTCTGCTCCAGCGATAGAGACGGCCCTCCCGTACAACGGAGACTGCCGCTGAAAGCTGTGTGCACTTGTATTTTCTCGCCAGAAGATCCAGTCAGCTTTGTAATTCGGCGCTGGTTTCTCATGAGACTGCAACAAGTAAAGTCTCTGAGCACCGTGAACCTGGCTAGACCCGCATTGACTTTGCAGTATCCGCAGCATAAGGGGTGTGGATGAATGTCAGCTTTGATCTACCATGTGCACGCAAGCGGGTTTGTGCAAACACCCGCACACATACACATCTTTGCTTCACGGTCTTCATCTATTCTGCTCTCCTGAGTCTATGTTTGTGTTTTACCATGTGCCCTTGCACTTGCCGGTGCTGAGACGGGGCTCTGGGTGCTGCTGCCTTTACGTCCTGCTTGAGCTGCAATCCCCGGCGGGGCTGCAGGGAGGGAGAGGAGCTTGTTCGTGATGAGGAAGCCTTATATTCATGGACCGAGCTAAAATTTGTGTCCATTTGGGTTTAGGCCAGCCTGAAACAGGAATCATTTGCAAGTTTGTGGCACCTACGAAAAGAGCAGTTACTTTTAATCTGTTTTCCAAAGAAAAAAGACGTTTGCAATCACACAGTTTTGTGCGTGCATCTACCACCCGTCTTTCCACTCAGTGACGCCTGAACTCATTGGCCAGCTTTAACCACGTCTAGCTGTGGTTGATAAATGCGGTCTAAAAAGATAGGATGAAATAAAGCAGTCGGATAAACACCAAAACCCTACTAACAGCCTGAGAGAGGGCAAGCCTGCAGCACGTGTTCAACCTTAATGAGACACTGGAGAATGCACCTGGGAGAAGAAAGCCGCTTGGAAAGCCCTGGGTGTGGGGCATCTTCTAGTCTGAGTTCACACCGCTCCAGACATCAGAGAATCCAACTACAAGAGGCAAACCTGCAGGGAATTGGGCTTCATTAGTTCCTCTGCTTGCGGAGTAACTTGTTTTCTCGGAGCACCTTTCATCTCTTTGCAGGCACGAGCTGTGGAAACAAAGGGCTGGATTCATGACAGGATTTAGGGTGCTGTTACAAAATGGTGGGAGCAAGGGTCCTCTTTTACCTGACAGCCCCGCTGGAAGCGGGCAGGGACGGGATCTGAGACACGGCTGCGTGGATGGATGGGTGCTGAGCCCTCAGGCTAGGCGAGGGAGGTGTCACTCAGGCTGGTTGGGAAGGGGCGTCTTGTGCATCTCGCCCAAGAAAGAGAAACTCTCTTTTTAAACAGAAATGCTGAAATGAGACTTTTGGGTAGTTTGAGCCTTGTTCATGGGAAGAAATGAGATTAAATGAATAGCCAAAATAACTCCATGGTGCAAATGGGAAGGAGACCCTGGAATTTGCTCGTTTGGGGCATAAAAATTATTTCTGGAAAACACAAAGAAAACACCCCCCCAAACCCACCCTCTTACCTACTACCATAACCTGCAGACAGCTTGTCTCCTGGTCTTCTTGTCCTCCACGAACACGTCTTCAGACCGAAAATCAGCTCTATTGAAGTTCATTAGGAAGCTTCATAACGAAGTTACTGCAAATTCACCATGAAGTAGAAAAACTGCAGCCCTAAATTCTAGGATTTGCAAAAACCTGCCCTTACCTGACCCCAGTACCTCCATTGAAGTGCCAGTAGAAACTCACCCAAAGAGCCATGAGCTACTGGCTCGCCACAAGCCTGGCTGCTTACCATTTAACAGCACACTGATTTTCAGAAAGCTAGCTAATATCTGAAATCCTTGCTCAGAGTCAGGTGGTGAGATGGGAAATCCAATTATTTTATACCGGTCAGCAAGTGAGCATTGCTGAGCATCTGGGTTAGTCAATAATTGGCTTTAATTAAGTAAAAGTTGTTTCATTAATATCGTTTTAAATGGATACTCCACAAAATCTGCCTGGGGGAATCTGAGGGTTAGGAAAGCCTTACTGTATGTATTAATGCAATATAACTGAATAGGGGCTGAGATACCGGCAGGATGAGCACAGGAGAAAAAAAAAAAAGCAGCAGAACACAGCCTCTTTAGCTGCCCTGGACCTGAAGGAACAAGAGTATTAGCTTAACCCAACCCTGAATAAGTCAAAAAAGATTTTTTGAAGGCAAAAGCGTGGTCTGTGGAAATCTTACGGCTAAAAGCAGTTCCCACTGATTGTGTCTGTTATCCCTTTGTGGGTCCTGCAGATGCTGGAAATGCGGCCGAACCATGCCATTCACACCGCGCTCTGGATCCCGAATACCTTGTCCCACCCTTGAGTTTCATCTCGGTCGGTCCATGGTCGGAGTGAAGCTTTTCTGGGGTGCACCCTGTAGCCCCCCCATGGCACAGGGCACCATGAGGATAGCTTGGGCTCTGGGGGGAGTGAAGCTGCCCAGAGCTCTGAAGGCAGCTCTTCCCCCCCGATCGGCATAGAGCTTTCCACCTGAGGCATGGCAGGTTCGGGGAGTCGCCACGCTCCTGGGCGCAGATACAATATTTTTGAGACCCGAGGACTTGATCTGCTAAAAGTGAGTGGCTTTTCTGAGTCTGGAAGGAATTTGAAATATCCAGTTGGCCTGCCTTTTCCTCCTTGTAATCTGGCTGTTCCTGTACGGAGCCAGCCCCTGATAGGAACCCCTATGGCAAGTTGGCTTGGGGAATAATAAAAACCCCAACCAACCTCTTCTGGTTTTTATCGCCCCGATTATTTCCATCCTAAAACTACGAGCAATAAACCTCTTCTTTTTACCAAGAAACGGAGGTAGTGGCCCGGTTTCCTCTAGGCTGGGACATGGCTATCACACTGGGTAGCTGCTCTACACCCCAGCCCAGCTGCCATGCGTTGGAGAGGGTCGAGCTGGGAAATGCCTTTTCTTCTACATCAAGTCAGGAGTTTAGAACTTGTCAAATACCGCCAAGCTGAAGTGGGCTCCTGGGTGCCATCAAACCACGTATCTGCCGTGCATGTTGGGGTTTCATCGACGGCATTTTTTTGCTCTCCACAAGACGCAGAATGGACCTGGGGGTTTCTCCAGCCGAAAAGCCAAGCACCAGAGGGAGGGACACTGCCCCTGAGCTCTGTCCCATAACCCTGTGCATGCACAGGGACGTGCTGAGGACTCGTTTGTGTATTTCCGTAAGCAACATCTTTTGGTTTCAGGCTCTATTTCTTTTCAAGTCCAAGTGGTAAAGGCTGCATAATCTTCAGACTGCTGCTTTTGTTTTAAAGTGTGTTGGCATCCCCTTCTTCAGTATTGGCTGTGACAGTCCAGGAGTGGAAGCCTTCTGATTAACACATTGTGCACGTAACCTGACACGTTGCCCAGTTTTAATATGCTCTTTTATCAGGTCACACAGTCCCTTTGAAGGTTCTTTGCATATTTCCAAAGCACAATATCCACAAACAACCCCCGCTTCCTCCCTCCTCAGTTACTTACACCCATGTTGACAATCTAAATACTACATCGCCTGATCACCAGCAAGTTTCTCTTTTGACTTGTGTCTTCTTGAATTAAAAGCAAACCAAAGCAAAACTAGAGGCTTCTGCAATGAGACTCCTGCCCTGGAAGCCACAGCCAACCAAAACGATAAATCTGGCCTCTCCATCTTCATAAACTGTCTTTCACTCGCCTGAAGCAGGTTGACGATGGCGTGGCGCTCACCCCATTTTGCATCACAGGAAATAATTGAAATTTTTGCTTCAACCCTTTTATTTAACGCATTTTTATAAATACGACTTAAAAATTAGCCAAATCAGGCTGCTTTATTCCCAAGTGAGATTTTGCATACAGCAAAATAACAAAGTGTAAGTAACAGTGTGAGTAGTTATTGGGGTAAATATATGCACCAGCCAAGGATGCCCATGGCTACAGAATTCCCCTGCCCTTGAGGAGGTGCCGTCTGGAGATTTCTGCGTTTTCATCTCTACACACTGGTGTGGATGCAGCTTTTGGCATTTTGTCAAGAAAAAAACCAACCTCATTGAATCGTGTGGATCAAGGAATATGCTATTTATTAAAATTGTGCTTCAGCCAAACACAAACTTTCGGACTCATTTCAGGAGCAACCCGATGAAACCCCATGGTCTGTGGTGCAGAAAAGACTGATGTATCTTCCAGTTCCTGGGAAGTCCAGGTTTTTGTTGCCATTGATGGAAAAAGAACAGTCCCTTTGGCAGGAGTCTTTTTTTCCATCTGACTCGCACTTCAAATTCCAGGTGAGTGAATCACCTTTGGGCAGCAGTGCTGTCCCTCTCCACCGGTTGCAAAGGGATGCTTAGACTCAGATGCCTCGTTTTTTGGATGGGTGAAGCTGTGTGAGGTGTATTTTGCCTGCGAGGCTCTAGCAAAGGCCTCTGGCCTGCGGTCTCAGTGTTAGAATTGATTGGGAAGGTGGCTGGTGACACCAGGATGCTCAGTCTGTCCCATCCCAGGAGTTCTGCCAGCAGGCGAAGGCAACCTGCTCCCTCCTGGTCATCCTGACTGCAGAGGCAGCCTCGACACCCGTGCTGCGGTCAGAACAAGAAGTCTGGGTCATTGTCCTAAGTCAGGCACAGAAGGTCCCCCAGTACTTCCCTCCAGTTATCTGTGAAGTTCCACCATTTCTCATGTCAGTCCCTTTTGACCACCTGTAAAATCCAGCCATGCCCTGCAACGTTGTTTTTCTTCTGCCATCTTCTGACGCTGGCATCCGTCACGTCTGATGATTCCTTCTGTCAAGACCAGTAGATTGAGCTCCCGCCAGGAGCTCATCAGTGGCCTAGTCGTTAGCCTGGGCCACGCTCCAAAAAAATGCAGTTAGGTGGCACACAAATGGACCAAGCCCCGTGCCAGAGCCCACACGGTTAGGTGTAGGCTGTGCTGGTTTCCACCCTTCTTTTCACTGGTGCCGCAAGAGGAGATGAGGCAGAGGGCTGACCTCATCCTTTCGAGTGCTCCGGCAGATCCTCGCCGTGCAAAGGATCCCCACAGCAAGCCTCGAGTCGCCCTTCCACCCTCCGCACCCTGGGCAGAGCTGGAAGCCAGCGCCCCGGCTCTCGCGCCCGCCCAGCAGCAGCAGCACCACAACCGGCGGTGCCCTCTCCTTCCAGCCCTGGCTGGGGGCTGGCTTGGCCCCCACCGCCGCGACCACCTCTCCTGTTGAAAGCGGCTGGATTTTGGCGTGCTCCTGTAAGGGAAAGGAAATCTTTTTTCTTTCCCCTTCTTCTTCTCCTTCTTCTTCTTCTTCTTCTTCTTCTCCTGCATTTTGATGGGGCTTGAGATCTCTCGGAGGAAGACGCTCTTCCCTTTTTATCAATTAGGAGCACACGCGCGCCGCTCTCTCGCTCCCTCTCCCACCCCTACTCTGCTTTCCTCCCAGCTCCCCTTGGCTGCCGGTTTCAGACAAAGATGTGTGAGTTCTTTGATCTGCCTGGCAGCCACCACTGGGGGATTGGCTTGGAGGTTAATTACACACAGGCCGTCTCCAGCTGTGGCAGGGAGCCATTCGGCTGGAGAGGGACCTGTCCCTTCTCCCCGCCAGCTACAAACTTCAAGGGGACAGGAGGGCAAGGAAGGTACCACTGAAACCCCTTTTGATATGACAAACGGGCTCCTTGCTTGCCTCTCTGGTTCTTGTTTTGTTTGTCTAACTGGTATTTGAAATATGGATGAGCTCTCAGTCCTGAGGGTCCAGCCGCTGTCTTAACAGAACCTTGTCTTCTTCCCACCGCCCCCACCGCCCTTCCCCTTCCCGCCTGGGCGGAACTGGAGTTTAGCTCTCCTGTCTGTCTTGCCCGTCCGTGTGTCCTTGGCCAGGAGCCCTCCGCCCGCCTGTCCATGACTCAGCCCATCTCGCAAGGAGACGCAGAGGCTGGACCCTGGGCTCAGCCCACGGTCGAGCAGCGCTCTGCAGCTGTGGCAGAAACGGGGAGCCTTGTCCGGCAGAGGAAAGTCGTTCGAGCTGATGGCTGGCACCCGGGAGGTTTGCATTCAGTCTCTCTCTCTGCGGCTGACTTGCTCTGTGATTATCTTCTTTCTTTTTCTCTTTTTTTCTTTTAAAGCCACTTAAATCCCTATGTGCCTCAGTTTCCCAGTCTTCACAATAAAGGCAAGAAACATTTATCCACTCCTCAGGGTTGGATTGAGGCTGATTGATTTGCTTGTCCAACATCCCAGACAAAGTAATGCCGCAGAAGAGACCTGTGGATGTAATCCCCCCTGCGTTAACAAAATCCTTCCAAAAAGGAGCTTACGTAGGTGCTTCAGGGCAGGGTGTGGCTGGATTTCAGCTGCTTTTCAGTGGCTCACAGGCCCCTCCGTTGGCTTCTGGAGTCGCCCACCATACCTAAGTGTGGGGCTGGATTCAAAGCCTCCCATGCAGCGCGCAGAGGGAACCGCAGGCAACAATATCAACGCTTCAGAAAGATCAGAAGTGGGCAATAGTCCGTATCCTCAAGGGCATCACGCAGTCTAGACCGCGCCCTTACGGGAGTGCAACCCTGTGCTCGGATCCGGGCCTTCTTCCGAGCGGATTCAGGGCGAGATCCAAATTCGTCATGCAAAATGCTTTTCTACTGCGGCCGAGAGCTGCAGCCAGCTCTGCTGCTTGTCAGTGGAAAATATCAATGATTTGGGGCAAAACACGTCTGTCTTGAGAACCTGCATGAAGCCAACCTGCTCGTGTGCTTGTCAGGGCGGCGAGCAGAGCTCAGAGCCAAGCAAGCAGGGGCCACTCGCCTGCATATACGTTTTTGCTGGCAAGTGGAAGTTTAAGTGCGGCCTGTGCATGGACCTGCGGGTGCATCCCAAGCCCTCACACACCGTGATGGCATTTGAACTTCTTTTTAACTGCGGGGGCTGCCGGTTTGCCCGGCAAACCAACACCGCATCTAATGTTGGTTGTCCTGGATAAACCAACAAGGAGCTGTAGTTCCAGCTCCTCCCCTCCCTCGCCCCCCACACTCTGCCAGGTGGAGGAGAGGCGGCTCAGCTGCTTTCTCCATCCATCTGTCCACACCAAGGGTGACCCCACGGGCGCCGAGGGGCCGGGGAGCAGCGCCCAGGGCAGCGTGCATGCTGGAGGGAAGGGGCTGCCTGCCCCCCGGATCGGGCCAAGCTGCCTGTCTCGGCCGCCCAAGCCGAGAAGCTGTTCCCGTCACGCAGCAGCGAAGCGATTGTTCTGTGCCGCGAGCCTTTCGCGGATTCGTAATGAATAGGGACACGGCTAACATTTTACAAAACGCTCCTTCTCCCTGGGAGACGGCCAGCGCTGACACTTTGAAGCTGTTCCAGAGTCAACAGATTCAAGAAATGAGACTAGTGGAAGGAGACGGGCAGAGAGCTTCCCAGCTGCAGGCAGGGGAGGAGGTGGCAGCCTTCAGCCTCAAGTGCCACCCAGAGATGATGACGACACTGGCGGACGGTTGGGTGAATTGCAGAGCCCATTTCTGCCCTTGCTCACATCCACGGCAGGGCTTTCTCTGGGTGGAGGCAAAGAGGGAACTGCAGGCAATGGAGGTGATGGTTCGCTGCCCCGTCCGTGCTGGGCTGTACAGGAGGCAGGCTCTCCTGGGGCTGGTGCGGTGCCTTCCCCTAGCTCAACATGCCTGTTGGAGAAGCTGCTGTGTGGACAGGGGACACATCTGGTGCTTGAAGGCCCTCTGGAGACAGCAATTGGGAGGTAGCACCCACCAACCCGGAGTCCTCACTGCTCATTCTCAAAAGGCTGAAGCGTAAACGCCTGGAAGGACCAAGTGCCTCAGAGAAAGCCGCTTCCCCTTCTCAGTCCTGTCCCTGCTTGCGCTGTCACCTTGCTGCTGTCACCCTCTGCCTCCTGCCCCTCTCCCCCAGACACCCCACCGAGCTCCTGTCCCACCAAGGCAGGAGAAGGAGGGATGGGAGCTCCCTCTTCTGCTGTCCAAACCTCAGCCCCTTGCAGTAAAGCTTGTAACAACGGGTAACGAAGGAGGTAAGAGCACCATGGGGAAAGGAAGGGGAGACGGCTGCCTTTTCACACCCTATTTATACTGAATTAACGCCGTGTTTCAGTGTTTCTGTTGGTGTTTTTTAAGGGCAGGAAGGACTTTTCCCTTTCTCACCATGTAGCCTGACTTCTGGGCGGCTATTCCACGTTACTCTCTGAACGTTTAAGATCTAAAGGTTCCCTGGCACAGTAAAGACCTCATATCCTGAAATCACAGCAGGCAGAGAGGTGGGGGGCAGTGTAAGAAACATCGGCTTTTGTCTCGCCCCAGGGTAACTGCGATGCTCTTTTTACCTTGCTTTCCTCCTGGAACACGCGGATTTGGGGACTTGGACTATTTTATGCAGGTTTTAACCTTGTTGGAGGGCAGGAGAGAGTGGGGAAGCTCGCAGAGTAGGTGGGTTTTGTTGTGGGTGCGGTAACGTGCTCTGCGGTCTTTTCTGATGGTTGCAGGACCCGTTACGTGACTACTTGCAGCTGAGCAAGGCTGAACCAAGCTGGGCGTCCCTTCCCAGTCCTGTTTCCGTACCCCACTTTGTCAGTGCGCAAAGGGTGAACGGCAACCCCGAGCAAGCTGGCTATTGCCCTAGGCGCAAAACCTTCACAGGTACGTGCACTCAAAACCGAAGCAGTCGTGTTGGGAAGACTGAGCAGCGGATGGACAAACTCTGCCCTGTGATACCGGTCCTCTCCAACACACCAGCCACATCTTTGAATTCGTTTATGCTTCTCGCCTCCTCAGGATCCTGCAGCAGTGGGTTCCACTCTTGCGTGAAAACAACTGGTTTTCTTACACTATCTGATAAGAATTCTATCAAGCTTCCCTTGTTTGTGCACCGTAACATAGGTGATGGTGATTTCCTTCTCCTCCTGGCTGCGCCAGAAATGGATTTACAGACCTCGTATCTGCAGCCAGCGCTTTGACATGGACACGCATTCTGTCCTCTCCTCCTCTCTGATAACTTCTGGGTTGCAGTTCCCACCCCAGCAGGGTCTTGAGCTGTTTTCAGAGACCTCGCCTCTGAACAGCGGTGGGCAAGTCTGGTGCGCAGTCACAGGGAATTGTTCTCCCAGCTACTGGATGCTGGCTTCTCCTCCAGCTGGGGTTAGGGGTGGTTCTGCCCACCGATGCCACACCAACTTCTGCACTTTTCCGCTCCTAAACGTTTCTGGCAGTGGAGGTATGGAGGTGCTAGAAAATAGATTAGAAGATGTGCAGCAGGGAGGGATGAAGGAGCTCTCTTGCTCCTATAAGGAGGGGAGATTCTTTTCAAACTTTCCTGTTGCAAGAGAGGGAAGAGTTTAGTTCAGTCTGACCAGAAATACTTTTCCAGTATCACACTCACTTCACAGATCCCTCTAGGTCTTCTTCTTTACTTGGAACAACTTTACCTATCTCCTGCTGACACTAATGGGAGATACTTCCATGCAGGGGGCATATAGCGTGTAGTCACTTAAACACAGAAAGAGCAGGCAATGAAAGTACACAGCAGAGTTTGGCTGCTCTTGGAACAGCTTTAGGAAAGGTGGAATCTTTCCCAGAACTCGTTAAACACTCACTTGCTACCTGTAGGGACTTTCCTGTCTCTTGCTGGGGAAATTTGAATAGCGAGGGAATCAAAGCACTGCTTTTCTCCTGCCATCATGCCCCAGTGAAGGGGCATGTGAAGGATACCGAGGCACACACAGGTACAGGTACTCCCTTTCCACCTTTTCTCTATATATCAATCAAAGTGTGAATGAATGAGCAGTCCAGGGCAGTGGCAAGAACCATTTGCTTGTGAATGCATTTTAGAAGAGCACAGGACAAATTTGTTGCTGTTAATTTCTCCATTGGGCTTGTAGCAGAAGCAGTCAGGGCTGTGGCTGGGCCACCTCCTTCCACCCAGGCTTCGAACGAGCAACAAGTCACCCAGAGGCTCTGGGTCCCCATCACTGTCAACAAAAGGCAGCATGGTCCAACAAGTCAATCCGTTTTCTGCAGGTGATCAATTCCCAACCTCAAGTCAACGCTCCTGCTTCTCTCCCTGTCCACAGAGACAGCCGTGGTCTGGCAGGTCTGGGTGAGGAGGTAGTCTGGAGTGACCATTGCCTTATGGAGAGAGCCTGTCACTGGTGTTGGGGGTCTCGCAGAGCCCTGCATGACCCACCAACTCTCCCCGGCTGCCTCCAGGGTCTCGCAGATAGGAAGTCACTGCTCGTGCTGACTCAGCCAAGTGGTGCTAGCCACCATTTGCTCGTTAAATGTTTCTCCTCAAGTTGTCTGCAAATGAGCGTATTAAATAGCACATCTAAAAAGTTGATCCTCTTCTGTTTTGCTTGGCCAGAGGACCCCAGTGACCTTGGTGGCAGCTGGGGCAGGAAGGCAGAGGGGAGGATCTGAGGAGGCAAGGCGGCTCGGAGGGTCTGTACTTGCACTGAGCTGTGTGGGAGCAGGTCCCCGGGGCCTGCCCGTGTGTGCATGGGAAGCCACAGGCACAGAAATGGTCTTCAGGGGAGTTGGGGAGCTCAGCAATGCCCATAGCAGCAGCCGGTTTCTGCAGAAGTAGCGGTGGAAGCTCCTCTTGGGTGAGGCCAGCAAGCTCTTACTGGAGCTGCCTTCCCCTTCTGGAGCTGGAGCCCTTCTCCTGCTTACCCGGGCTGTGAGTGCCTCTACCCCGCACCTTCCCGTAAGTCACATCCCTCAACTTGTGTGAAGTGGGATATCACCACCTGCAAGTACGGCTGCGCCCCTTTGCTCTCTGATGGGGGAGGCAGGAGCTGGGGAGCCCAGCCAAGAGCGAGCGCCCCCCCGGGCAGGGTCCCACCCAGGGAGGGAATGGTTAATCTCCTGAAGTGTTGAACCCCAGTGGGCTTTTTTTCTGCGATAATGAGAAGTGGAGTGTGCACATCGCAGTGTGATTATTACCTGTTTATTTTTTCATGAGGCTTCTCCGCTGTGTGTCACTCTAGTGTCATCATCCGTAAACACATCGATTTAACCATTACTTTGGAACAGCACTCGCCTGCTCCGCAGACTGGATACCTGTCCCCTGGGGGGGCCCGGAGTGACGAAGCGGGCTCAGAGCTCATCCTCAGGCTCTGCTTCACTCCTCCTGCAGTATTTGCCCCTCCTCTAGCTCCTCTTTTCCCCGTTCATCTCCCTCTTTCCTCTTCCTTTCCTTTACTCTCTGCTCATCTCATGCTCCACCTCCCACTCCCATTCAGCTTTCTGTCCCCTTCGCTTCTGCCACCTGCACTCAGCGGCAGGCAAAGGACAGCCGCCTCTGCTGCCCCAGCCTCCTGCTCTGCAGACACGGCGGCAGCTCCGGGTATCCCCCCCCTGCGCCCGGCTCCACACCGTCAGGCGCTGCTTGATGAGCATCCCTGCATCCCTTCCCACCCAGACACGAGGGCTGCACCTGAGGGAGCTTCCGTGCAGAAGCCTTCAGCGCACAGCGGCGGTGGTGACAAGAGGTGGCCGTACCCAGGGGTGTCTTTGGACCGGGAGGGTGGGATTCACCTCCTCTCCTCCAAAAGTGTGTAAGCAACTAAACCTGCTTTTTTTTGTTGTTTTTTTTTTTTCTTTTTTCCCCCCATCGTCTAAGGAGAGAGCAGTAACTGCAGGGACATCCTAAGGGGGTTCCCCGGGGAGGTCCCTGGAGCTGTTTCTCCCTGGGTAAGAAGGGAACCAGCCAGCTTAGATTTCGACTCCTCACTGTTAACCGCTGGAGGCAGGTAAGCTGAAGCCACCTTGGGGGACCTGCCGTGCTGGCTTCCACTCATACCTGCAGGTGGTGGCGTATGGAGCGCCTGGGCGCCGGTGCTGGGAATCGGATACCATTATAAGGCTGAAATCCACACACCAGGGGCTGGGGGAAGCTCTCGGAAACTGAGTTTCATCACACAGGGTGTTTGCTGAGTTACACCTATTCTGAGGGAGACCTTCCTCTCTTCCCCTATCCCTGTACCTGTAAAAGAACCCTCCATGCCCTTCCTAGAAAAAGTTCCCCAGGCAGCCTGTAAGTCAGAGACCATCAAGGACGGAGGATTAGGAGGGTTACTAGCTGGCTGGTGGGGTTGTCATATTACGGATGTTGACACGAGCGTTATAAAGGACGTAATCCAGACCTTTGCACCCAAAGTGGATACAAAGGGTTTGCTGTACAGGACTGTGGGACAGCCAAAGCTGCTGAAGACCAGCGCCTGGTGCCATTATTTTAGGTTCATGGCCGTGTTTCTTTCCAGAGCTATTGCTCTCCCTCCTCTCTTCCTTTCACTCAGCACGGTTTGGGGCTCTTAGGCTTGGAGGCGGTGCTTGCTGCCCTCGATGCCATGGCGGTACAAAGGGAAAGCCTCAAGGGAGGTACTTGAAGTATTTTATTTTTGAGATTTCTGCAAAGATACTTGGAAGGAATTGAGAAAAAAACGGGGAAGAGTATTTGAACTTGAAGCTTTTCAACAAATCCATTTTTCTGATTCTTTTTCCCTGTTATGATCCCCAGCGCAGCTAAGGGCCAGGGAGTCTCCTTGCCCCTCATTCCCAGCCCACCAGTGGACCAGTTTGCTCCGAGCCTACCTTCACCCTTGGAGGTGAAAGGGCCCAGAAGGACATCTAGTGTCATTTGGAAGCAAAGCAGTGCCCCAAAGGGGATGTTAGGCAGAGCCAGGCACGTCATTTACCAAAATAATTCCTCCCAGACACCCTTGTGCTTAATTCAGGCTGAGGAACCGGTGGCACTGGGGACATGCCACAGCACCGTGCCGCCCTGTCTTACTGCTCAGGTGCCACCTAGGTTTCCCGTCTGCATTGAAGTTAATCATGAGAGGGCTGGGGACCGCCGAGGTGGAGCTGGCTCGGATGCTGCTCCATAGTGAGGGCCACCAGCTGCAGAAGTGTCCTCGGGTAGAGTGGTACCAGCTGCTGCTTTGGCCCTGAATCACGCCAGGATTCGGCCCTGGGGCTCTGCTCTTGAAGTTATTTACTCTGCTGCGTGCTTCCTCTTTGCCTGTGCAAAAATGGAGGCAGCCCCTATCCCACCTCCGCAGCGCTGCGCCCGCGAAGCCGTTGAAGTCTCCGCAGTCCTCCGATACTCCGGAGCTGAAGGACCTATCAGTACCTTGCTAAAACGGCTTTGCTAATCCCCACTGCTCACGAAGGAATCAGCAGCGGTCCCTGAGGGACCCTTTTGTGCTGCTGTCAAGGCCTGGGCTTCTTAGCCGAGTCTAACAACCCTGAATGCTTTTGCAGGAAAGCTCCTTGTGCATTATTTATTATTGTCAGGATTGTTACACTTAATAGTCACGCTCACCTGCCCGCTGCGCGCTGCAGGGTGATACGATGCCTTCGCAGCTCTGGTGCTGCTGATGCACGGCCCCGTCCCGCGGCGGTAGAAGCGTTAGGATGAGTGTGGCAAGGCCATGGCGGATCAGGGTCTTTCTGGGCCAAAGAGAAGGTCCAGGTGCCGACCGGAGCGAGGGATGCTGCAGTCAGCACTGCTTTAGGAGGGGAGCGAGGGGAGGCGTTCGGTCAGGCCAGAGGCTGAAGGGGGACAGCGAGGAGGGCTTGCGGAAGGAAGGGAAAGCATCTTCTCCTAAGCATCGTCCACAGCGTGGCGGAAAGTGCTGCGTCTGAAGGCCAGCGAGGAATTCCTGTCTCTAAAGCAAGCTTGGGAGGTGCAAGGAGAGAGGGCGAACGGAGTAAGAATAAAGATGAGTTTAAGACTTCACTTGTGATGAAGACTGAGGAATTTCAAGGGACACAGTCTCCCTGCCCCAGAAGTCTTATGAACCTCGAGGACCGATAGCAGACTCCTTCTGGGGACCTCCCACCTCATGTGGAAACAGAGCTTAGGGGCACTACAAGCTCACAGACCGCCTTCAGACGTGCACAGCCATTTGAACCCGCGGGACATTCAGGAGAAGTCCTGCCCGTCTCCCAGGTCAGGGGGGAAGGAGGGCTGGCCTTGGGGGCTTCTTTCTTGGAAAGGAGCTGCAAGGCTGGGCTGCCCTCGGAGGACAGGTCGATGGATGGATGGATGGATGGATGGATGGATGGATGCCTGGGGTGGATGCCCATGACATTGGCCTCCCGCCGTGCTGCAAGGGTGAGCTGGCTCCCACCAGCGTCTCCACGCTCCGCACCGGACAGTCACCGTCTGGTCCCCACCGCCCACAGCGGCCGCAACCAGCCAGACGAGGGACACTTTGCGGGGGGCGGGGGGGGGGAGCATCAAGAGCAGAATGTGGGAGAGGAAAGAGGGCTGGGGAGGCGATGGAGGAGAGGAAGAGGATGCAGAAAAGAGGAGGAAGAAGGGAGAGCAGGGAGCAGAGCGAGGATACACACTGGAATCCAGAATTGGTTTTTTCCTCCCAGAAGCCGCCCAGTTTTAGCAAAGTCCTTTTCTGTCTTTAATGAATTCTGGCTCCCTTCCCCCTGCCGACCCCGGAGAAGATGGAACATTTCCAAGAGCAGGAGGGAGGGAGCGGCGAGAGGGGCTTGGAAATAAAATTTAAAGGGGAAAAAAAGAAAAAAAAAAAGAGACTCCTCTTTAAAAGTCACTTTGCATCCCCTCCCTGAGCGGGAAGGGAGCACGGGTCATGTCAGAGCCCTCCGCCGATGTGCCTTGCCTTTGCCGCCTTGCTAATGACACTGGAAATATGCTAAGGAGCTGGCTGCGAGGGGCTTTTCTAATGCGGTCACTTCCTGGGACCTCAAAGAGGCTTTAATTGCAGGGCCGCAGAGATGGCAGGTGTGCTTGTCATGTCTAATCAGCGCGCTGGGCGCACTGGGCCGCCCGCGCCAAGAAAGCGGGTTTCTGGCGCTCCCCCTCCCCGCCTCGCCCTTGTACCCCCCAACTTTTCAACCATTGCACACCTGTCAAAATGATTATGGGAATGAGACTCCATCATGGGCAGAAAGAGCAGATTTGAAGGAAATCCTCTTTCTCCCTCACTCTCGCCTTTTCTTTTTTGTGTGTGTTTTTTTATTCTTTTGCTCACGTTCGCTCAGCTCAAGAGGGATTAAGAGAAGGGGGGAAAAAACCTCCCCTTGGTAAATGGATCCTAAACACGCATTGTTGTCGGTGGGGTTTTTTCCCTGGTACATTCTGGAGTCGCAGCAAGGTTTCCACGCCGGGAGCTCATGGATAAAGCTGTAAAGTAGCAAATGAGAGGCAGCCCCTGTGAGAAACACCAGCCTCCTTGTACATCACATCTCTTGCGCCCGCACAGATACCCACAACACACATACACGCACATATTCCCCGACACAGAAGCCCAGCACTTGCACACACGCAAAAATATAGTGCACAGCTGAAATTGGTCACGTCCCTGTCTCGCTTTGGCTTGGAAAGCAGCACCCAAAGGCACAAACACATGCACACAACCACCTTCACACAAACACACGCACACACACACCCACACCCCCTCAAGGCACCAGCACACATGGATAAAGAACCACAAACTTGTGCTCACTCATGTACAGGCACAGAGGCTTTCCCCAGCTACCAGTGCAAATACTCCTACTCAGCCCCGCACGTATGTACATAAACCTGCTAGTAAGCAGCTTTCCTCACACTTTGGTGATTTTAACACAAGTGGATGACGCTCTCTCATTAAATCCCTTGCTAAGTAGCAATTAGTAGCGAACAAAGCAGATAAATGCAGCGCTGATCTGTGCAACCTGCAGCACAACACTGCGCTGGTGGCTGCAGAGGCGGATCTGGCTCCCAGGGCTGGGTTGCTCCTTGTCACGCACGGGCATCAGAAAACCAGTGGGATGGTTTATAAATTAAAGCATGTGTTCGAATAAACCGTGGTCACCCGCACAGGCCTTTTTACTGAATCAGTCGTCTCCTGCCCACTCGCATGGCAGAGACTGAGAGACACCAGCCGGGATGCAGCCATCCGTTGAGATGCCGGCCTGCTGCAGACGGACAGCTGTCTCTGCAGATGAACGGAGAAGTGCTGAGCTCTTCTGACATGCCTCGGTGGGGGGGGGGGGCTTGTAAAAACTCCTCTTAGACTGCACCAGTTCTGGAGGCTGTCGCCACTCTGCGAACCTTTTAGCACAGGTGCTGAGCGATGCTTGGGCTGCCCAGGTGATAGGACCGGCTTCTAAAGCTGCAAATAAAGAAATCCCACCGGAAAGCGAGGCAGAGGTTGGGAGGGGAAGCCGGAGTTGTTGTACAGGTTGTAACGCGGTGCCAAGTAAGGTGGGGGAGCTGCACTATATGTATATTTTATAGTACATGGAAAGTGACTTTTAAAGCATCTCCAGTGATGTTGTGATGCCAGCTGAGCCCAAAGCTGCTCTGAATCTCAGTCAGTCTTATCTTGGGTTGTTTGGAAATAAATTTGTTTATTCTGCCTGCCTCCCCTGACTTCTCCGTCCCCTCCTCTCTTTGCCTCCCACGCCTCTGCCACCTCTGTTTGCTGCCTCTTGTCTTCCAGCCTTCTGCTTTGCTTTGCAGGGTCATGTCTCCTGCTGCTCCGGCCTGCTGCATCTTGTGTCTGGCTGCTGCTCTTTCTCTGCACCTCTGACACAAACGCTCCACGCTCGCTGTCTCCCTGTGCCTTGGGAAGCATCGACCCGTGGTACTGCTCCCGCCATATGCCGGCAGCTCCCGGGTTCCAGTTCCTGGGAAGCCTTCAGCAAGATTTACCAGCAAGCCTCCAAATTATTCTTAACGGAAGAAATGTTCTTTGCTCCTTTCCCCTCTTGAAAGCTTGCCCCAACAGCTCCTTCCTCCTCCCATGCCAACATGGCAACTCACGTCTCCCCTACCTAACTACGCCCCGGACCAAACGCCAGCCTCTTCCATCCTCTCCTTTTCCTCAGGCCAAGTCCTCCCCCCCAGAAGCTATGATCACTGCCACACTGACCAACAACCGACCTTGCGAAGGACGCCCTCGGTCCGTACGGGAGCCATGTCACCACCTCGCTGCCGTTGACGTGCACAGAGGCTTGATGGCTTTACTTCACAGGATCGCAGAATAATTTAGGCTGGAAGGAACCTCACGAGGTCTCTAGTCCAAACTCTTGCTTGAATGAGGGTCAGCTATGACCCTCAGGGCTTGATCCAGTCAGGTGCTGAGTGATTGCCCAACTTCTCTGGGGAACCTTATGGTGATTTGGGTTTTTTTTTTAAACTTATATGCATTCTGAACTTCTCTTGTTTCATCCTATGCCCACTGTCTCTGGTCCTCCCACCATGGATCACGGCGAAGAGCCTGGCTCCATCTTTTTGACGACCTCCCTGTGGGTATGAGAAAGCTGCTACCAGCAGGATGGCAGCTGCTGAGATAGCTGAAGCTGTCTCTTCTCCAGGCTGAACAAGACCAGGTCCCTTAACATCTCATCAGAGAGCAAGTGCTCCAGCCCCAGCCGTCTCGGTGGTTCCCCACTGAATTTGGCTCCGTTTGTTGTCTTTCCTGCCCTGGAGGGTCTAATGAGCACCTCCCTCGATCTGCCGGCCACGCTCCTTTTCGTACAGCCTGGGCACGCTGAGGGCTCCTGGCTGGCTTGCCGTCCCCCAGGACCCCGGGACATTTCCAGCGGAGCCAGTCACTCCCCAGCCTGTGCTGCTGTGGGGGGGGGGGGTGTGTTCTTCCCTCCCTGGGGGCAGGGCTTTGCGTTTGTTCTTACTCCTCTGACTTTCATACCAACACTGGGGCACACGGTACGTCCTGATGATGTGTGCTAGGATGCCAGCTGTCACTCACATTGGTGACAGGACATTTTGACTGATCTCTGCATCAGCCTGCGCTTCCCTCCCTGTGCGCTCTCCACCAAGGCGTTTCTTTTCTGCTGTGGGCACTTGCTGTACCTCATCAGCTCGTCTCTGCAATATCTCTTTGATGATCCAGACTGAATACTGGGGGTCCGGTCCTTACGTTTTCTAATCATTCCTGCGGCTTTTCTTGAGTGCTTTCCCGTGCAGCAGCAGCTCCTGCTGCTCTTACACCCCATCAGCCCCAGCAGTACCAGTGCCAACCCAGTATCTCCCACCTTCTCAGGAGCAGCATCACGTGGCACATCCTTCAGACGATGAGCTTGCTCCAGAGCAAGGGGAGTGGGTAATGCCACATGCGGATTTTTATAATAAAGGAGGCTTCGATGCCCCAGAGCTCTGCTGTGCTAGGTAGAGAAAGAAAATATTACATCTCAAAAGTTTTTTAAAGCCCAGATTTCTCTTGGGGGCCTTGGTCTTGTTAAATTAGTGGGGAGGAGACAGAGGAGATGAGAGACAGAAGACCTCGTTCACCACCGGCAGGGGCAGGAAGCAATGGCTAATGGCCACCCAGGAGCTCTTCGGAAGATGTGGAGAGCAGACCTTGCTTTCGCCGGCCCTGTCCTTGCCAGTGGCTTCTTGTGTTGATCAGGGAAAGCTTTTCCAGAGGGAAAGAGTAGAGGGCTTTTGATGAGAAGCCATCACCATAGCTTTGGGCACGTTTCCATGCTTGGTGGACTGGTAATAGTCTTAAACACATGTTCAGATATCTGGAGTCCAGGTCTCCTTTTAACCCCGCACCTCTTTCCAAACTCCGGAGCATGAAAGAAAGAGGAAAAGCAGAATGTCCCCATGCGGGAGGCACCACTGGCAAGCAGAAATGGGGGAAAGAAAGAGAAAACACAAGTGAATGAGTGAGGACAGAAAAGCTCATTTCGTCTGTTGAAAAGATTCTGTTTAATAAAAAATTGATGACATTTTAGTCTCTGAGATAGGCCTGGTCCCCTTTAAAATGAATCCCATCACTCTATTTTTCATCTCACTTAACTCCTTTCTGATAATCAATCAGGCATTTTCTCCGTCCCCCCCACGTCGTGGGATCCACCAGAGACTCTTGCACGTGGCCCCTTTTGAAGTGGGCACTGCTCAACGCAGGAAAGAAGGGTTAGTCCTAAATAAATAAACAAACCGACTAACTAAACTCTTTTTTGTTTTATTCCTGTAAGGAATAATGCAAAAGATTTCAAAGAAGAAGGGGAAGGATCGTTAAAGCAAAGAGAGCAAACGGTCCAAGCTTCATCCTGAGAGCACAGGCACTTCAGAAATCCCCCGGGTCAGCCGGTGGCTGGCCAGGTCCCTCACGTACACAGCACCTGACGTCTCCTTTTCCGTGTTATCCGTCAGAGTCATTGGCTGGACATGGGAACGGCTGCTCACCACCTCTCCCAAGAGAAATCTGGGACCCTCCACGTGCAGGTGGCAGGTTCAAACCAAGTAAAAGGACATAGTAACTCATGTGGCAGAGCAAAGCCGCAACACTTAGGGTAAAGGTTTGCATGGGTCCAGAAGGCGACCAGCCAAATCAGGCAATAGAGATCCAGCAGGGAGAATTAAATATAGAGATATCGCTCCCTCCTGAGCAAGCGTCCAAGCCAAATGCCGCCACGGACAGGGAAAGTGCCGCGGGACGGTATCTCTGCCTGCCTCCCCTGGTACCTCCCTGGGTCCTGGATCCACTCCTGGACCCGGCAGACCCAAGGAGCTGCCCCTTAAGGCCTGACCATCGACTGGGCTCTGACGTATCTTTCCACAGAGCCCAATGGCAGATGTGAAGACCTTGTGAGAGGGAGAATCTACCGCTTCCCAGTGACTGTTTAGATACCTTTCAAACTCGTCGCTTTGGAGCTGGAGCCACTTGAGGCACTGGGATGAACGAGACACTCAGGAGAGGGGTAAGTGACAGTCTCCTGGTAAGACACTTCTTAATGAATCAGACTTCTCCAGCTGGGGAAGAATAAAAAGTGACTGCTGACCAAAAAGGCTACGGCTTTGTACTGCCTTCAGTGGGGCTGTGTACGTGGG
This sequence comes from Sagittarius serpentarius, assembly GCA_034782735.1. Classification (NCBI taxonomy): domain Eukaryota; kingdom Metazoa; phylum Chordata; class Aves; order Accipitriformes; family Sagittariidae; genus Sagittarius; species Sagittarius serpentarius. The sequence goes on along the minus strand of JAVKLA010000039.1, from coordinate 1,149,561 downwards.
CAAGGAAAGGGACAAGTCTCTAAGCAGGTGGAAACACCAACTTCTCCACCAGTCCAGCTTGCCCTAACATCACTAGAAGGGCTCCATCTCCTTCCACGGAGATCAGCTTAAACTCGTGTCTTTTTATTGGATGTACTGGGTGAGGATAGAGCTGTGGGAATCAGGACAGAAAAAATCGGCCAGGATTATCGTGGCTTTTTAGCAGTTTATCTCATTTCTTCTTTAAGTAGTGGAAGAAAATACCTTATCGTGCAAGTACTTTGACTGGATTCTTCTTCTCCGGATATCCAGTAAAATTGTCCAAAATTTTTAATTGTTTTGCACAGTGTTTTAGACTTATGCTCTTTTTTATTTTATCAGATCTTTCTTTTTGTGTTTTCTCTTTGTTCCAATGAGACTTTCCTTTCCCTAAATCGTCTGTTTTCTATAGGAAAATCGGGGGGTGGAATTTACCAAAGACAGCACTCAGAAGTTTTTGCGTTTTGTGTTGGTCTGAAAAACTGCATCCCTCTCCTTCAGAGCCACACGTGGCCTTGGAAAGGGCAAGCACTTTGCAAAGGGTGGCCCTAAAATTAACAATGTGAGGTTTTGACAGAAAGGATGGCGTTTGCAAAGCACAGCTGGTGTTTTTCAGACCCACGTACCCACTGCTCATTTTCCCAAGATAATCTCAAGCTGCCTGTGCAAAAAAACATCTCAGAGAATCCTTAATTAGCTCTTACTGGAGAGGAGATAATTTCTGGGTCCTCATTCACATTTGCAGACAACATTAAAGTCCTTCATTTAGTGTCTGGCAGTCGCCAAGACACCAAGGGGATGTTAACGAATTAGCAGCTCCTTCTCTCTGTGGCTCATCTGGGCTATGTATGGGTCCCTCGCATATTCCAGCAAACAGGATTTGAAACTGCAGCCCGCTGCTTTCCAGGCAGGGGCTGAAACAGGCGGAGCGAACGGCTGTTTTGGGGTGCGCATCTCAGCTTTTGGTACGTCTCCTGCGCAGACAGCTGTACGGTTCCGGGGGTAAGTGGTATCAATATTAATATGGCTTTTGTGTGAGGGTTTCTGTGGAATATAGAGTCATTTCAATAGAGTTATGATCCTTAGGAAGCATGCAAAATGGATAAAAACATGAAGTGTGGGGAAATTCACCCTAGCAGATTACTGTGTCTGGCTGGTTCAAACTATTACTCCTCAGCCCATCAGATACAGGATAGCTTGGGCCTGTAGATATTCCAGATTTTGCAAGGTAGCTAAATCCGAGGGAAACTAAGGAACATAAGCTTATGCCCAGGCCATCCGGCAAGTCGGTGAGAAAGCTAAGAACTGAGCCCCCCTTGCCCAACTCTGATTTCAACGTGCTTTATCAAAGCGAGCCAGCTCACTCATCTTGATGGAAGCAAGCCCTCAGTGCAAATGAACATGGACTCCAAGATCCGGTCCTACAAATTGATTTATGTTGATATGACATGCTCTTGTTAGCATGTGTCTTGTTCTTGCCATGCTGGCTGGATTAACCAGACCCCTCCGGGAAGTCCCGTCTTCGTTCACTGGAGTAAAAACCCAACAGGGTGCTACTGGACACCTTCAGCAAAGCACACACCAAAGCACACAAGGTGCTTCGTCCAGTCCTCACCTCACTCTGTGCCACTTGATTTATTTAAAAGCAGCTTGGGAAATATCTTTAGCAAATACCTTTCCCCAAACTATACCTCACAGCCATTCAGCTGAATGATAGTGTAGATCATGCGTGTCATTCTTTCTTTAAAATTTTAATCATAACTATCAAAAAACAGGAGCTTAGAGAACCAAAATAAGTCATCAGCTCCAGTTAATTCCTTTAGCTAGGTCTCTAGCTCATCTGATCTGGTACTGGGGATGTTCACTTGGATGTTCTTGGCAAAGAGCATCGTTAAAATGCCAAAAGACTGGGTAAAGGTATTTAGCAGAGCGTGAAGTATTGCAGGAAGTATCCCTTGCTCTGAGGCTGTTCTGCTGGGAGCAGCTACTGGCTCCAGACGACTCAACCTGTCTCTTATCAAGGTATCAGAGGGTGAAAGGACCTCAGGCTGATCATGAGACTCAGTAGGGCCTCCCGAAGGGAGGGTCCTCGTGGCTGAAAAGCTGAAGTTTGGGGGGGAGTCCTCGGCTTGGAACAGCCCACGGGCAGAGGAGTGAGGTTGGGGCAACTAGCTTACTAGATGCAAGGGGAGAGGCAGAGGGAGCCCGCTGTTGTACCACCGGTTGATGGATCTGTTGGAGACGCTGAGAACAGCTGGAGTTGTGGGCAGAGCAGCCCCAGCACGGGAGACTTTGTGATGTTTATGTTAAACCATGAAATGATCTGGCCTATAAACTTCACGCTACTACCCGTCACGCTGCTCACATCTCCCAGGCTTGCACCCAGATCTATGGGTGCAAGCCATAGGAGGCTCCACGTCCAGGTCTGGAGCATTTCAGAAGGAAAAAATGCCTGGGAAGGACTTTCCACCTGCTCTGGGGGCAAAAGCAGGAAAAGGCCTAAGAGAAGAGGCCAGGCACAGACGCAAAGAGAGGACAGTCCACGAGGGCAAGGCCTGTTTTCTGCACCAAAAAGCAGTTCTGCAAGCTTAGCCTAATTGCACAGAGGTGTTGGCAGCATGTCAGCGCTGTAGAAAATCAGGAGAGGTTAAGATCATGTTAATTTGTACACACACAGGGGGATCGGGAGGACTGGAAGCAGGGGAGGGAGAGAGGGAGGGCGGATGAAAAGAGGAGGAGGAAGAGGAGGGGGGGGGGATGAGGATGGAGAAGACTTGCACACAAAAATGTTGGGTTTATGTATGTGGGGGGGTCCATTTCCAAAGCAAGAATACAAATGATCCCAACAAAGCCCAAGCTGTCCTGAAACCCTGTAGCCAATTAGTGCACATCAATATTTAATCAGATCTCGCTATTGTGCAGCCTGGACTGTGCTACCCCAGCCCCTGCCACACTCACTCTTTCCCATCACAGACACACTGTTATGACACATAATGATATTGTCGATGAATAATTTAGAGCATTTTTTCTCCTCTTCTCTCTCTGTCTCTCTCTCTCCCCCTGCCCTTATTAGCAGAAAATGTGGAACAACTTCTGGGAGGAGGCGAGGAAGGAGCTACTTCCGTAATGTTGCTGGAGGACCAGCCCGGCCTCCTGCCTTCCTCAGGCATCCGTAATCCAGCGGTTAACGCTCCCAGGATGGGTTGGAGGTGACCTTCCCTTAGTGGAGGGACTGGGCAATAAGCTACGAGGGGAGGTTGGCTTGGAAAAGCCTGTTGAAGCTATGTAACGACTTAGACTGAAAGGACCAGCCAAATGTGACAGAAGATGTCCGAGGAAATGTCCCTGCGCCTAAACTGGTGACAGGGAAAGGTTCAGTCTTCTCCGTCTGTACCTTGGCTCTGGCACGACAGGAAAGCAAGGTCTGTCCGAGGATGCAGAGGGCAGCACTGGCTAAGATTAAAGTTCAGTACAAGATTTCATGGGCGTAGCCCCCGCCATGCAGACACTTGTGTGCAAACTGTTGGTGATTCTTTTAACGCCTTCATTACCCATTTGTATTTGGAAGAAGCATAAAGGATGTCCATCCCCTCTTTTTGTGCGAAACCCGCCTGGTCAGCTGTGGCCGGGCACTATTCACACGCAGGGCGGGACGGACCAGAGAAGCCATATGGTATGTCCAGACCTTATAGACACCAGTGCGAGCGGTCACTTTGCTTGGATTGCAGGACGCGGAGCAGGGTTGTTGGGGATGCTGCGGTGGGAAGTGCTCCATGGAGGTTCATGGTCCTGTCTGTGTGGTCAGTGAGGGGTGTCCTCTTGCGTCGTGGTGGGGCCGGGGTGCGTCGAGCTGTACTTCCATCCCTGCCAGGTTGAGCTGTAGCTCTGTTCCTATTAGCCTAAGGGTTAATTTGTTACAGCTGACTCATCCTTGTGCTGATCCTTCGGTGAAATTAGGGGGCAAGTGGTAGTGGAAGCACAGATCTTAGAAATTACTTTTTTTTCGATTAATCGGAGTCTAATCAGGGAAGCCATTGAATTTGAGCGGGTTTTCTGCTAGCTCCACTCTCTTTCCAACCCTGGCCTCCCATCAACAGCTTTTGGCCTTGTGTCTGCCAGGCTCTGCCTTTCTCGATAGTAACTTCTGAACCTGCTGGCTGAAGCCAGGCTGTTGGGGTGAGGAGTCCCAAGGACTGTAATGTTCCTACAGGGTACAGGTGAACATGGAAGACAGGGACTAAATTAGCTCCCGCATCATGGGAAACGCTGACCGGGGTGGGTAATATAACTCCTGGTTGTCAAGTTCAGTATGGATGACAGGGGAAGGAATAATTATCTCTATCAGTGTTCCTTCTAAAAATGGCAAAAGGTCTTCTCCCAGCATTTTTGGTACCCAAAAAAAAAGAGATTCTGTTTGGCTAAAATTATTTTGCGGAAAGAAAGGCTTGTCCTGATTTCAAGCACTGGAGTGCAGGCAATTCAGTTGTCTTCTGACGTGAGTCTGGTATAGAGACCAAGCACCCATGGTCAATAATTCAGACTTCCCATCCGTGCCTGCCATACTTACCCCATTTTTTGATGCCACTGCAAGCTCAAGTTAACTGCTCTGTCCTGCACGTATGGATTCAAACCAGGGTGCTGCTCTCAACGGGACTGAAAACTCGGGAGTGGAGCTGCAGAGATGTCTGTGCCACTACCTGCATGTTGGTGGTCCTCCACAGTTTTCCTGCAGTTTTACAACAGATGATGGACTGGTAGCTTCAGGTCTTGAGTTTCCAGATCTAAATCATGCTTTCTTTAGGAACTGAGCTTGACCTGAGCTGCGCTGTTTGAAATGAAAAACCAGAACCAGCCCATTCTTCTGGAAATAGGGCAGTGCCGAGACAGGTAAGCTCTCCCACAGGTCATCTAGCAGGACTTTGGGGAAATTTGATTTCCAAAGCCTGGAGTACTCAGAGGTTTGGTCTCCCAAGCCCCCGGGAACTGCGGTGGGCACAGCATAACCCCAGGGCTGGCTGCTCATGGGAGGTAACTGCTGGCTGTGGGGCAGGGCTGGGCAATTCACGGTGCTCTTGGAGTAAGGAATGTCACGGACGGGGCAGGATCCCCAAAGACCTTGCGAAATTCTTTTGCTGCTTGCAGAGACGCAGAAACCCTTGACAGGCATGAAAGTCTGGTTAAGCTTTCCAGGCACCGCCCTGGGGAAAATGGTTAAGGGTATCTCTTGCTGTGTGCTGTCCCAACATACAGATGGTAACTGCGGTCCCCGTGCCTCGGTCAGGCACTTCCTTGTGTTTCATTGGCACACTCTAAGCTAAGCACAGCTAATGTCTGGTTACGTCGGCAAGGTTTCGTCTCCTTCTAGATTGGCGTGCGGTGCTGGAACAAACCCAGCAACTCTCTGTCCACCCCTCCACGTCACCAGCACAGCATCAAAGATCCTCCGTCCTGTCTTGAAATCATTACTATTGGCAAAATAATTGCAACAACAAAACTACTAAAAGCCCTGTTTGCAGTCCTTTCATCTCGGCTCAGCCAAGATCTAGCCAGCCTTCATAATATGTACTTTTAAAAGGGAAGAGGAAGAAGGGGAAGAAATCTTATCCCTATCCTCATCTTTACCAGGGCATCATTGGCTTTTCTCATGCTATAAAGCACAACATTATTTGAGTTTAGGGGGATTTTTTTGTGGTTGTTTCTGAAGCAATGAGTGTCAAAGTTGATTATTGATTGAGACTGGGGGATCTGAGAACTGCATGAGGAAAACTGACTGATTATTCAACCCTCTTTCTCTCTTCTTTTCCTTTCTTTCCTTTGCACCACGATTGGATTGATCGACCCTGTCTTCATTATCTTCCCTTCTCCTTTCTCTCTTCTGGCCCCTACTGGGGATTCCTGACTAAACTATGGCAGGGCTCAATTGATCCTCCGCAATTCACTCGCTCCTCGCAAGGAGGAAAAACTGCACCGCTGCATAATTCAAAAAGCAAACACAGAGAGGAGAGGGAGAGAGGAAAAATCAATACGGCTACAACTGATCCTGCAGATAAATGAAGCAGCGAAGCGCTGACGAGAGGGAGGATCCCTGGCAGCGGCACGACTGAGCCCACAGAAAGTTCAGCAACTTGGAGACGGGCTCAGGCGGAGACGGACCAGCTCCAAGCCCTTTTGGGGGGGGGGGCAGGAGGGAAAGGGGGCCCTTGCCACACTCAGCAAACAACCTGGGGTGCAGGAAAGCCCGGGGATGAGCAGGAGAGACCCTCTGCATCCACAGCACGGTGCTGTACTTGCAGCAGACTCCTTGCTCCCTGCGAGGGATGATTTAGTGGGTGCAGCTCCGACCGCACTAGGCAGAAATGTCCTCTCACTCCTCTCTCTTGTTAACCTTCAGGGCTCCTCCTGCCTCCTTTCCAGCCCGAGCTGGGCTATTTCCAACGCTGCACCCCATAACCACGGCAGTTTTCTTGCCGGACTGCTGCTCCGGTGACAAAGCTTTGCCAAAGCTCCGCGAGCTGAGGAGGCTGCGATGCGGGAAACAAAATGGAAACAGAAGGTCCTCCACCTCTCCAGACTTGGAGGGGAGCCTTCGAGCCCTGAGCTCTGAGGCAGAGCATCGCTGCACAGCTGAGACAGCGTGGCAGTCCTGCTCTGAGGGTCACTTGTTGCTCTGCACAGGCATCCTGACTCCCCGGGAGGCAGCAGCCGTGCAAGCTTGTCCTGGGAACCCAGAATATAAACCCACCAGGAACAGAGCAACACATTAAAAAAAAAAAACAAAAACCCAAACCCCAAACCACAACAGCAAAGGCTACAGTTTCTCTCCTGCACAGGGAAGATGGGCTGACTCCAGGGCTGGTTGAAAGCCTGGTGGGAAAACAGCAAGCATTTTTTCTCCTCGTCAGGGTGGTGAGCAGGTAAAGGACTGGACTCCCCTGTAAGGGACGTCCTGAGCAGGCGAGCACAGCGTATCTGTTTCGCACTGGGGCCAGTCTCCCGTCACCCTTCCCACGTATCTTGTGTAGCAGAGAGAGGGGAAGGGAGTCGGGAAATCAGGGGGACGGCATCTCTTGGACGGTCTGGCAAGGAGAGCCGCTAAGGGATGGCGTCTAGAGGCACTCCTGCCCTGGCTGCACAGGCCAGTGTCCTTGGTGGCTCCCCTGGCATTTTCCTTCCGCACAGGTCACGCCTGCTGCTTAAACTGGCCAGGAACCGGTCCCACAGATGCTTACAACAAGCCTGCAAAAAGTATATCCAGAGGTCTGCAAAATGTTTTGCTTTTTTTTCCAGCGGCTGAACTTTGACTCCACCTCTGGCGCTCGGAGGGGGTGGCTGACTCTCCTGGGGAGGAGCGTGCTGGCCTCCGCGCTGCTGAGCACTGCCAAAGGGACTGAAAGCAGCCAAGAGTTTCAGATGTTGGCAAGGGGAAGAAGAAATAGGAGATGCACTCCCGTCCCTGGATAGGGGGTACCGTCCTCTGGGACCTCCCAGTGTCCCCAGTTCACTACCCCTGTTCCTCTGTCTGAGAGCTCGTGGCAACGTATTGGGCAAAGGAGAAAGTGGGAGAACTGAAGCCTGCGTGAGAATGGCAGGATAAAGGACATTGCAGCCAAACCCCTGCCTGAACAACCAGGAATTTGGGCACATTCTCTCTCTGAAGGTGAACTTTGCAACTGAGCCACCCATTCTTGTCCTTGAGCAGCTTCGCAAATATAAAATACTACCTTGAGCGCAGAGACCTAATATATTAAATGACAAAAAAAATAGGAACATCTGGGCTACATACGCAGTCCTGTTGAGTGTCTAGAAATGACGTAGCGAGAAAATCCTCGCTTGTACCAGTGCATTGTCATTGTCAGGCAGTGCCCAGCCCTTTCCTGGCTTGTAATGGATCCCCAGCAAGCCCCTGAGCTAGTGTCTCACAAGTGCAGGGAGCTTTGCTGAGCTGCACTGAGGTTTCCTGCAGCCAGGAGAGAGCAAAGGCTTTTAAAACAATATTGCTCTGTATTTTAAAATGATTTAAGAACCCAAAGAACAGCCCAGCACTGGGTTTGCCAGCAGAGGGGATAGATTGTTCTCTTAAAAGCTTTTAAATGCCTGTGATAGAAAGGGGAAATACAGCTGCCTCACGGAAAGATATTGCTGCGGTACCGGCTTCCAAGCTGCCCACACATCACTTTAACTCTTCTTTTACATGGAGCTGAAAGACACCTTTGTTCCACGGCGGGATCTTCAAGGATCCCAAGTGAATCAGGCCCCCAGGAGAGGGATTTCGAAAGAACGTGGGTGGTAAGAGAGGATGGCGAGATTTTCGTGCTCGTTAGTCGTCCAGGTGCCTGAATGAGTTCCCCTGAAATGCTACAGCTGCTCGGAATGCACCTCCCTTGCACAAATCTTGCCTTTACCGTTGTCCTCAGACGGCTGCGAGGTGAGATCCTCCGTTCTGGAGTTCCCAGCGGAAACACAAAGCTGCTTTTCTTTGCAGACCCGTCTGTGCTGACACACTGCACCCACCCGAGACACAAACGAACGATGCTCACTCGGTGCTGCTGGGCGAGCCTGGAGCCAGCTGAGCCTCGGGAGGCTGGAGAAAGGCACTGGCGCCCGAGTGCAGGATCTCTTGGCACCCGGCAGAGCTCAGACTTGGTTTCTCCTCACTCTCTTCTTTGCCCTCAGAGCTCTCATGGCTCTGAAGCACTGAAGCAACAGCCCCGAGACTGCTTGTCTTCGTTGCTCTGGAGCAGACCTTGGATGCGTCTGTCTCCCTGCAGTAAAATGATGAGGGCTATCCCGTGTGCCCAGGACGCTGCCTCCAGATGCAGGGCCTTGGCGCAGTCTGCAATGCCACCCTGAAATAGATTCCCAGTTACTCTGTCTGGGCCGAGCACTTTGCGCTGAATGATGTCCGATTTTCTGCTCTGCTAAAACTTGCAGCACGGATCTAGACACCCTCCATTCGGTTTTCCCCCGTGTCTCTGGAAAACCTGTGCACATCCCAGCTGTTCTTTCACGTTCGAGCCATCTGCATCTCGCACGCTGTTGGCCTTATGGCCATTTGCACTTCTGCTAGGTCTAATGAAACAGCAGTTGCCCTGACCCTTCTGGTCTTAGAAACTGTTGGATCTGTGGAAAGGCACAATCACAAGTCCTCAGCAACGAGAAATAATCTAATTCCTAGACAAAGTGAAACTATTTCCCTGTGTACTTGGTGGTGCAGCTCAGATGCTGGTTTGCGTTTTGGTTCACTACAAATTCCCTTCCATCCCCAATGGACTCGGATGGTGTGGGCAGAGCAGAAAGAAGTTGTAGACTTGGAGACAGGATCCCAGTTCCGACAAGTATTTGTGTTTCTGGGTGCTGCTTGGCCACCTGTCCACCACCAGTAGTCACAAGGATTCCAGATCTGGAGCGTAAATGGCTCTGAGAAATCCTGATCAAGGCTCCTGTGAACCATTATGCTACTTTATGCACACAGGAGTGTGTCCTTTAAATGGCAGCAATCCTTGTGTCTTTCCCTACATTAAATTTCTTGTATGCTGTGCACTCCTCCTGCCTTTCTGCCCTCCAGGGATGGCTTTTGTCTTCTGCAGATGTGCTACATGTCTCAACTTTTGTCATCCCTCAGATTGCCTGAGGCAGCGGAGGTGACCTTGTTGCTGAGCTTTCGTTTCCCTTTTACATAGGAAGCTTCTTCCTTCTTTGAGCCGCTTGTCACCGTGCTGTGAAGCTCGTTTTCCCGTCTTGTCAGAACAAGTCTCGCTCAAGCAGGATTTGGCCATGAAAGACACCAGCGAGAGGGTGTTGTAGCTCATGCGATCAGCATCCACCACCTTGGTCTGCCTGCCCTGGATCTGTCTTGAAGATGGAGAAAGTGAGCCATGGACTGCCATGCCTGAGCCCTGCTCTCGGATCAGCGCGTGTCCCTCTCCCGAACATCCATCGGCCTCCAGCTCACCCACTTCTCGTTGGGTCTTTTCTGCCCCAAAAGCCCCCGAGGTGGGCTAGAGAGGATAAAACAGGTGGGAGTTGTCGCAGTGGAAAGAGAAGGGTTGCGAGGTGTAGAGTATTGGACGGTTGCAGAAGAAGCGGGGGAGGATTTGTGGCCAGCGTATGCCACAGGGTTGCCAAAACTGATGGAAGAAGGATGGCAGCTTAGTTGCTCTAAACAGGAGACAATTGTTTACCTCTGGCTATCTTTATTACCTCTGTCTCTGCCTCTCCTCATTCTTCTAGGTCCTATTTGAGAAGAGGGTTGAAGCAGTGAAGTTGCTTCAAGGAGATGAAAGATTTGCACAAATGAGCGGGCCATCACAGGTCTACCTAAGTTGTAGACACTCATGGTATTCTTTACTCAGGTTGATGCATGTGAGGTGACCAGCAGAGCGCTGGCCCATCCTCTGACTATGCCAAGATTGATGCCTCGTGGTCAGCGATGGCAAATGGTCCCAACAGATGGATGGAGTAGCTTACCCATGCTCGTGGATGAGAGTAGTTCATTTTTATGCCATGGACAATCTGGGCAGTGTCCTGGCCTGAACCCTTTCTAGGCAGCTCCCAGGATACCAACACTTGTTCTTGGAGCATGGTGGCAACTTCCTTGCTCCTTGATTTCACCTGAGTGTGGAGGCTGGAGAGGGGAGGCAACAGTAATGTAATTCATGGGGACTGCTGGGACTCGGACGGTTGGGCGAACCACCCCGGTGCCCCAGGGAGTTGCCAGACCTGTGTCGCTAAAGGAGATTTTCACCATTTCTAAGGACAGCAAGTACCGTTATTCTCCCTGGACCTGAACCAACCTGGAGGGTCACATAATTGCATTGTGGGGAGACTAGAAGTTTCCCAGGGCTTCTCGAATTCTAAAAATTGGGTTTGTGGTACACATTTGCTCACAGAGGGTGCAACAGGATGCACACACAGGTCTCACAATGCTGTTTCAAAAGACATCGGTGCTGTTAGCCCTCGGTGTAAATGCGGAGCTGTGAGCCTTTCAGTCCAAATTCCTGTAAGATCCCAGCTCAAGACGAAAACCAGACTTCCCGAGTCTGCAGCATGTGCTGGGCCACTACATATCGCTAAAGAGAGAGGAAGAAAGTCCTGATTTGGAAACGGCAAAGGTCAGTTGGAGATATTTAATGGTCTCGCGGAATTAAGCTGTGTCTACCACCTGTGCTGTGACATTGATTTGAAGATTTTGAGCGTCTGAGCCAGCTGAGCTCCCTGCTCTCCTGCTGTGAGCCCTGAGTGCTGCTCCTTGCCTCCCGTCGGGTCGTGCTGGTCCTGCAGACACCGTCTCTCTGGCGTAGCCACCCATGAGCCCTTCGGCACCCACTGGGGCCGTGTCGACCTGACCTTCACTGGCCACATCTCATGATAGCCTGATCCAGACCCTTCACCCTGACCCGTCCGCTGCTCGCCCGTTGTTGCACACGTGAGAGCTGGCGTGATTTCAGGCAGGAACTGAGAGAAAAGTTAACTCTTTTTCTTTGAAGAAAAGTGGGGATTTTCTCTGCCCTGACAAACCGGGACAGGCAATGTGTGGGTGTCCTTTTCCACACTCTCCCCGTGGAGTAACATTTCACCAGTAATTGACAGTGAGAGACAACCGTGAATTTTCTGCAGAGACCCTCAGTGCTATTTTCCCGTTGGGATCTGTTCGCTAATAGTGACAGATGAGAGAAAAGGGGAAGCCGGCTCAGCCCGCAGATAATTAATACTTCTCTCCAAAATGTTCCACCTGAACTTTTTTCCAGCACATTTCATGGGGAGGAAAAATGTCGAAGTCTGAAAGTCTGCAAAGCTGCTGGAAGGGCTTTTCCTTCTCCAGCCAGAGCCCGGCAATTCACGTTCGCAGGGTGCGCAGGACTTTTCAGCTATTCTTTTTGATCCGGCAGCCAGGAGAGGGAGCTCGGCATCCTAGTCCCAGACTCCACTCGCCAAACATCACTGAAGACAATGTTGATTCTTTTGTTCAACAAATAAAAGAAGTGGCCCACGAGGGAGCCGCGTTGGCAGCTGCTTTATAAGGGCTTCGGGGAATTGCGGAAAATCAATGCTTGCCAAAGGCAAAATGGACAGCACCGGTGGAAGAAAACAAAAGTAACTATCAGGCTTCTGAGAGATGATTGCACGCAGAGGACCTGATCTTGGAAAACTGGGGTATCTTCTGTCCGCACCGCCACCAGCGGGAGCATCAAGCACTCGGTATCTGTCAGGACTGGGAGCAGTAGAGAAGCATGAGGCTGAACTTGGGACGTTGGACATTTGTCACCAAAACTCAGGGGAAAGTCCTCGTGGTAAAAATTCTACGTTCCCTTCCCAGAGCACGGGGGACCTGCAGTTCTCATCAACCTCATCGGGAGCAGTAGGATATTCAGTGATTTTTATATTTCAGTCTTTAAGCATGGGGATAGTCACCTAGCTTCCGGTGTCAGAAAGCGAACGTTCAAAGCATCAGAATGGAAATGGATTCCCAAATGTACAGGACATCGGTGGAAAGAAGGCACTTTAAAGATGGATAATTATTCAGTGCCAGCCTGCAACTGAGGCCGGGGATTTAGTAAGATTTGAAGGGAGACATTTGTATAGATAAAAAGAGTCCCGTACTCCTAGCACAAAACTTTCTGAGTTTAACGATGTCAGTTTAATCAGTTCTGATTAGCAGTGCTGTGATTCCTGGATTTATTGGAAGTCTTAATTCTTTATTTCCTTTTGATGTTTAAGATCCTGGGAAGAGCAAATTGTGGACCTGGCTTGGCCAACCTGCTGATGAATCAAAGATACCACCTCAAGGATTTTAGAGGCGGTCCTCGATGCTCTTCCTGAAGGCCCCATAAACCCATAACAGGCCAATTTCAATCCACGTAGTGCTGTTGTGGTCCCCCAGTCCAGAGATGCTGGCTCGCCAGCAGCTGCTGGCCTTGGGGATACCCTTTCATAACGCAATTTTTTTTTCCGTTGTTCTTGTAAATGATTATATTTGTATTTGTGCATCTTCTCCCTCGTGTTCAGTGTAGCGCCTCTGCCAGATGACTCGTAGTTGTAGGCACAGTGAAGGAAATGCTCCGTGTTCAGGAAGCTGAGAGGAAGAGTACGACTCCCTGGTGATGGACCCGTTCAGGGACAGTGTCTCATCACGCATTCCCAGAGCTGCCGTAACCACGTAGCACCGACTGTTCCATGCCCCAAATATCACCCGTCTACCGCACAATTTGACTTTTAGAGAGTGCTGAATGACACATGAATGTGTATTTCGGACGCAAAGACTGTAGTCGCTGGCTTCGAGGAACAAGACTGTCCGACCTTTTTCGCTCACCCCGACTGCCGTAGTCTCGCTGGGGTCAGTGGTGCCCCATATCATCCAGTGACCATCAACGCTGATGAGGCTTTCTCTGTTTCCTTCCAAATCCTGTTTGGATAAGGTCGGTGCCTGGGAGGAAACCACAGCCAGCCTTTTCCTGACAGATACACTTTCCCTTGGGCTAGAGTGAAAAAAAGTTATTTGGAGAGTGCCAGATGGGCTATGGAGACATCTTAACAATACCTGCCATTAAAATATCTGGCTCTATTACATGACTGCTGACACACGGCGGGCTGAAACTTGCACCTAGGCTGCAGAGCCCTGCAAGGTCAAGCGCTGCCTAAGCCAAGTGAGAGTGATAATAAAGGGTGTGGGCCTTGGTCGTGGAGAGAGACAGCCCTTGGGATAGCTGCTGGTTTGGCTGGTGACTGGAAGTCCTGGGTCTGTTTTTAGGTGAGCCAGTCCCTTTGTTCTCTGTAAATACTCTGTGCAGAGTGAGAACATGCCCCATTATCCTCCCAGCAGGCAAAACCCAGGCTATCACCCTGCTCCTGGTAAATGCTGGCTGGCACGGCTGGCATTCCTCCGTCAGTGTCTTCACTTAAAACGGCACTTCAGCCAATCCTGAGACCATTTCCGACTCTTACTCAGTGCGTTTCTCTACGGGCATGGATCTCACTGACATGAAAAAGGAGGACCTTTTTTGAGGACCACCTCCACCTGCTGCCCCATCCCGGAGAAGAAGCAGTGCCTTGAAGACCAAGCAGCCAGGCATCTGCTACTTGCCAGCAACCCAGCCGAGGGTTTGCTCATCCCTCTCTCACCAAGTTTATACGGCAAAACCACCATATTCTGTGTTTTAACGGCAGCTCTTTCTTTGGGTGGGCCCGGCTGCTGCTGGGCTATGCTTGCCCTTACAATTTGCTCAGTGCTGTAACACCTGATAGTGCTTATTGGGGGATTTCTTCTCCAGGACCCCTCCTACCCGTCAGAAGATGGAGCCTCTTCACTGAGATCCTTCTAGAGGACAGATGTCTTCCATGACTTTCTCACATTCAGGCATCAGTCAAGTGAATAAAGGAATCGTGTACAAGTAACTTTAAGATATTAGGCTCTGGGAGGACGGACCTCCTGGTTCCTAATGTTATGTGTTGTATATTTTCGAACTGCAAACACTGGTGAGTAACGCGTGATCACGTCTTGTTCACTGACTCTCACCCCTTTTTCGATGCTTGAGGAATGTCCCTAGCTGGTGAGCATTTTCCTTCTTCGTCACTTGTACCCAGCCTCATTAGCAGATCTTTGGATCCATCATGAATATTCAAAACCGGAGCTCATTTGCAATCTGTCAGCTATATCACATGGCACATCTCTGTCTCCTGGTTGGAAGGATGCCCTGGCTGCCCTGTTGCCCGTTCAAATAGAAAGTATGGTTTCTGGGACTGTTCACACATTGACTTTGAAATTTGTTTCCCACAAACATTTGTCCTCGAAATCCAATTGCTTTGACGGCTGAAGAAAGCAGACATAAAAGAAACATGGGCATTTATAATTGAAAAGGAAAGTCCTGAGCTTTGTTGAATCTCCTACCGGCGGTGCCAATTAGAGACTGCTGGATCCTGGATGGAGACACCTGCCTATTCCTCCCCAGCTCATTTTGGACAGGAGAGCAGCAGGCGTTTGCAGGCACTGCCACGTTGGGTCAGGATTAGACCTGCAGCCTCAAAGCAAAAGTTGCATGAGTCCAGCTCCCCTGTCCTGAAGCCAGCCAGGCCCCAGAACTTTTAGAAACTGAAAGGCTGAATGAAAACATCAAATACCAAGACAGTCTGCAGGAATATAAACCAGAGGAAAAAAAAAAAAAAACAAACAAACAAAAACCCAAAAAACCCAACTGTACCAATACCATCACTGGGCACAGACAGCTCTAGATTTTGTAGCTTCCAGACAAAGTCAGCAGCAACCGTCAGAATCTGTGTTTCAAGTCCGACCTTCTGCTTTTATCTATATTTTAAACCCCACACAAGGTATACAAGGTGAATGTTGCTGTTACAGTCAGAAAAGCCTAAATAATGGATGAAGAACAGAGGCTGCAAAGGGGGGTG
>JAVKLA010000039.1:1118759-1130210 GCA_034782735.1 Sagittarius serpentarius | reverse complement strand
CCTCCCCAAGCCTGTAGCATTGCTGGGGATTTTTGTGGCCAAAGTGCAGAACCCGGCATTTGGCCTTATTGAAACTCCTACAGTTAGTCTCGGCCCATCGATCCAGCCTGTCCAGACCCCTCTGCAGAGCCGCCCTACCCTCAAGCAGATCAACGCTTCCACCCAGCTCGGTGTCGTCTGCACACTCACTGAGGGGGCACTCGATCCCCTCGTCCAGAGCATTGATGAAGGTGTTGAACAGGACCGGCCCCAGTACCGAGCCCTGGGGAACACCGCTCGTGACCGGCCGCCAACTGGAATTAACTCCATTCACCACCGCTCTCTGGGCCCGGCCTTCCAGCCAGTTTTTAACCCAGCGAAGAGTGCGTCCATCTAAGCCACGAGCAGCCGGTTTCTGCAGGAGAACGCTGTGGGACACGGTGGCAGAGGCCTTACCAAAGCCCAGACAGACAACATCCACAGCCTTCCCCTCATCCACCAAGCGGGTGACCGTGTTGTAGGAGGAGATCAGGTTAGTCAAGCAGGACCTGCCTTTTGTAAACCCACACTGACCAGGCCCGATCATCCGGTTGTCCCGGGCGTAATGCGTGATGGCACTCAGGATGATCTGCTCCATCAGCTTCCCCGGCACCGAAGTCAGGCTGACAGGCCTGTAGTTTCCCAGATCCTCCTTCCAGCCCTTCTCGTAGATGGGTGTCATGTTAGCCAGCCTCCAATCTGCTGGGACCTCCCCGGCCAGCCAGGACCGCTGAAAAATGATGGAAAGCGGCTTGGTGAGCCCCTCCGCCGGCTCACGCAGAGCTCTTGGGTGTGTTCCATCCGGCCCCATCGACTTGTGTACGTCTATGGGGTGCAGCGGGTCGCCGACCCTCTCTTCCTGGATAGCGGGGGGATCGTTCTGCTCCCGGTCTCTATCATCTAGCTCAGGGGGCTGCATTCTCAGCATGCAACTGGCCCTGTTACTACAGGCTGAGGCAAAGGCGGCGTTAAGCACCTCAGCCTTTTCCTCATCCTTTGTTACCATACTTCTTCCTGCATCTAATAGAGGATGGAGGCTTTCCCTGGCCCTTCTTTTGCTGCTAATGTATCTATAGAAGGATTTCTTGTTATCCTTTACAGCAGAAGCCAGATTAATTTCTAGCTGGGCTTTGGACTTTCTGATTTTCTCCCTGCATAGCCTCACATTGCCTCTGTAGTTGTCATGCGTGGCCTGCCCCTTCCTCCAAAGGCCACAGACTCTCCTTTTTTTCCCTGAGCTGCAGCCAAAGCTCCCTGTTCAGCCAGGCCGGCCTTCCTTGCCGCCCGCTTGACTTACAACACAGGGTGACGGCCGGCTCCTGCACCTTTAGGAGTTCCTTCTTAAAGAGCGTCCAGCCTTCCTGGACCCCTTTGCCCTCCAGGACTGCCTCCCAGTTTTTGCAGTGCAAGGTGGTTGCCCGCTGGAGGCTTTAGGGTAGCTTAAAGACAAGTCTAGGTATGGTGTACTCTGTTAGAGTAAACAGGCCACTGTGGAAACGTGTAGGTATTTGCAGAAGTAAAGCCCACCATGGGGTTCACTGCTGTTTTCATTTGCATCCCCATAGGCTTTCCAGTGAGCAGAGGGAGGGCTTGTGCATGGCCCAGTTTGCAGGTGGATCGATGCAAGGTGCATTCCCCCAGCCACCCTGAGAGGACTTTGTGGCTTTGGCCCCTTTCCAGGCAGGGAGCTGGAACGTCATGGCCCAACCCATCAGTGAGCGCACAGAGCAAAGCACCGTTAACAAACGAACGGAGCTACAGGCCTTGCTAGCAGCTCCTTAACCATTCGCTGGGAAGCACTTGATCAGGTGAGAGTGCATCTGCCCATGAATGAGGCAGAGAAGAGAGCCTGGGGAGCGACCTGCCCCATCTACGCAGCCTGCAAAAGGCTGGGGAAGTCCCGAGTCACCAAGGGCATGATGCAACGTGTTGTCCTGCCCGGCTGTAGCCCCAGTAAAAATTCAAAAACCGAAGTGAAGGCAAGGGTGGAAGCAGGGGAGCTGGCCTCCAGGCCATGCAACTTTGGTGTGGAGGGTCCCATTAAACACTTAAGTGCTACGATACCTCACTTTGGGGCATCTGGTTCTCAGGCAGATCCCCAAATGCACGCTGGGCTCCTGATTCTGTGCAGTGATTCAAACAATTGAGAGGAGTCTCCTGGCAAGGTGGCAGGGCGAGACACAGTGGAGAAGAAACCCCATCCCAGGGTGGTATATGACCCCCACCTCCAGCAGAGCATCAGTCAGGGACCCTGCTAAGCCTCCCCAGCTAGGACTCCTCACTGGTTACGGGAGCCAAGGTTCAACATCCACTTTGTCTCAGGGGCCACCCAAGAGGCAGCTGTGGTCCCCAAAACGGTTGGTGTGAGAGCTGTGCAGAGCCTGAGGGACAAGGGGCAGCGGGGCCAGGGCGTGAGTGCTGCTGAGGAAGCAATCTGGGCAGTTCGCAAGGGGAGGAAAGCTGGGACAGGGAGCGTGGAGAGGCTGGTGGGGACCTCGCTTCAGACCGAGTGGGACGCCTTCGCTCGGAGCTGGGCACAGAGTGCTGGTCAAGAAGACGAATTGCCATGGCAGAGCTGGCTGATGCTCAGAGCACCCCAGCCTGCCGTCTCCTGCTCCGTGCAAGTCACCGTGCAGGAAGGTCTAAGGTTGTCGGGGGGTTCAGGGTGTGAAGCTCACCCTTCTGGGAAAGGAAGGCTGTGGAGGAAGGACAGACAGACACCCAGGACCTCTTCTCCCTCTTTGGAGCTCTCGTCCACCCTGCTCAGAAATAGAGTCAAGCCATATTTAAAGAAAGCAGGCCCTGAAGTGAGCCAATGTAAGAGCGGCCACCTCTGAGTGCAGGGTCTGGTCCCCGAGTGCTGGTTTTGATCACAGGTCTGGTTTCTTTGTTCTCTGCATTTTTCTTACAGCCAGAATAAAGTCCCCTCTGGGGGATCTGTAAGTCCCCCGTGAGCTGCTCGACACCAGGGCATCCCCTCGCCTGGGGGGTTGGTGAGAGGAGCTCACATCTTGGCCTCTTTCGCTCCTGAAGGACTCCAAATCACTTGAGGATTTTAGTGAACAAATGTACCAGTTAAGCAGCTTCTCGGGGCTGGTGGAAGCATCATCTCTCCCCACCTCTGTGCAAGGGCCTCTGTGTGCATCTGAGCCCTGCAGAGCCAAGCAGACCAAGAGCCCGCTCCCTGGCTTGGCAGAGGTGGCCCTGGGGAGACGGATGGAGGACCTGTGTCCCAAGAAGGGCAGGACAAGTGGCCTGGAGGCCAGTTGCCTTCAGCAACCAAGGGCAGCAGGAGTGTCCCCACTGGGGTGGCTCGGCTCTCCGCATCCGCAGGGCATAAGAGCAGACGGAGCTCAGGCTGCCAGACCAGTCCATGCAGGAGGCAGAGGCCAACTTACTTGCCCAGGGCTGACCGTGCAAAGGCACTGCAAGGTCTGTGAGAGCACCGTGCCCCCAGCAGCATCCTCAGGCATGCTGAGGCCATGTGGTGTGCGCGTGGGGCAAGCCCGAGCTCAGGAGGCAGCACAGCCGATGTTTCAGGCTCTCTGCAGACTCAGGGAGACCCTGCAGACCCGTCTTTGAAGTCTTCTTGGTAAACCCTTCACCTAGAATTTTACTGTTGGAAACAACGAAGCTGAGCGATTGAACTGATCTCCGTGCTCCCATGATTTCAATAACTGGAGGCCATAGGCAGAGACCACAACGCCTAAGCTTTAATTGAACCTTTGCTCTCAGCAAGGCCCAAAGAGCAAGGCCCTACAGAGGGAGCTTTAAGGTTTCCTTAATTTAACCAAAATATCCTGCAGCCCATTTAACAGCACATTATGAAGTTTTATCATAAATAATTAACACTGAACTACAATTGACATCATGAAGCATGTGGCTGGCTCAGATAGTATCTTACAACAGCCAGTCATTCACAGGGGGGGATGCACAGCCATCATGGCAAAAATCAGCCCCTTCCCCCAGCAAGAGGAGCGCTTAATGCAGCTGCTTCTGGTGCAGAGCACGGCAGCTGCTTAACAGCACTCTTCCAGAGAAGGAGCAAAGGAAAACATTATGTCTGAACTGGACTGCAGGTCGATTTGGAGTGGCAGAAGGTCAAGAGCTTTTGGCCACGACCTGAGGGTTGGTACATCACAGGGATGAGTCCATAATTGAGTCTCTGCCCTCCTCCAGGCTGGTGCAGCACTGTGCTGGTCAGCATGTTGTTTTGACGGGACACCAGCTCTCGGGTGAAAGGCAAGGCTGCTTTTCTCATCACCTGCAGTCACTAACAGCTCCTGGCAACTTCTGCAAGAAGTCAAGGCTGGAGGTCCATGCCCAGGCATTGGGACCCTGCTCACTCCCTGCTCCCAGGGGCCAGGCAGCGTTGCGTGCTGCGGGCAGCACTCCAGACGTGGCTGCACATCTCAGCGACAGGCAGAGGGACTCCCAGAGACGAGGCTTTCAGCAGCATCAGTACCGCTTGGAATGGTTGCCTTGATTTCAAGGTATCTGAGAACAAAACTTGACCCAGGGCTCAAAGTTTCCCGAGGGAAACCTATACCTCCTCAGCTGGTAACATGAATAGACTGGCCACTTTTCATCCCCTGTCTCACAACAGAGCTGGTCCCCTCCACGAGCCGTGGGGAATACAGCTCAGCATCTCCATCAGCTTGCCCACCACCTCCCCTTGCCCTCCCCCCCCCCCCGCCCCCAATGGTTCGCACCCCTCGGAGACACGTCCCTGCCTGTCCACCTGCCTTTACACCGGGGGAGACAGCAGCACAAAGGTAACAAGCAAAGGGGCTGCACATCGTGATGAATTAGTCATGGCCAGAGAACTGACCCCGTGTCCTGCTGATCCGGCTGGCTGTACTGCGCAGCTGTTGGGGGCCGTGAACAGTTGTAGAGCAGAAGATTCCCATGGTTTTGGCTACAGAGTGCATCTAGAGCTGATCCATTTCCCCCCTCTCAACCCCCTCCTTAAGCTGTGTCTTTTAATAAAGACATACAGGCAGCACGCTTGAAAAGCTCACTTAGATCTGAACCAAACGGCACAGCCAGGATAAGAAAAAAATCCATGCGAGAACCCGGAGGTAGTGAGCACTCCCATATGCTGGCTGCAGGAGAGAGGCACGCTGCTGGAACGGTACAGAAGAGGTGCTGAGCAGAGCAGCCTGCGAGGGAGAAACCCGGGCAAAGACAATTGAAGCATCTCCGGGAAGAGTCGTCAGAAGCCATTAGCCCATGCACGGGAGGCTGTGCTGCCTCCCCGGCTCCCTGCGGGGAGGTTTGGGTCTCTAATGGGAGAGGCGGGAGCCTGGGACTCCCTGGGTGCCTCTCAGCTGTTGGTTTGGTCCCAGTTTGTCTGCCCGAGCAGACCGGCTTAGCTCCTGCTGCAGGAGGTGGGGGAGCAGAGCAGAGGCCGGGCAGGTCCAGCACCCGCTCCCTCCGTGCGGGGAGACGTGAGTGGGTCTGCGCTGAAGGGTCCTGCAGAAGGAGCAGACGGTCCTCCCAGCAGGAGAAGGGAAACCCCCCAGACATGAGTGTGTCGTCCCCCCCCCAGGAAGGCTGAGTGGGTTTGGGAGGGAAACATCTCTCCCCTCCTGGCTCAGCCGGCGCAGACTGTGACACGACAGGAGCCGTGCTCAGCCTGGGGCACGCTGCCACCCTCTCCCGTGGGACGGGTTAGTCACGAGTCCTGGGGTTTGAGCAGGGCGGCTGGGCCACGTGCGAGAGGGCAGACTGGGAGGACTGAGCGTCCTGCGTGGGAAAGAGGGAGGAGAGAAGAGCAGAAGAGACGATGGAGGGGGTGTGGAAGGAGAAGATGAAGGGGGAAGAAAGAAAGTCAAAAGGCAGGTATGACAGGGAAGAGATTCGCTCGTGGTGCTACTCAGAGTGAGGAAAGGGGCCTCCAAAATTATATTAACTGATTTTGGTGACTGCACGAAAGCAACACTCCTGCCCTGAACTTCCACTACCACCAGCGGGCCTGTACCCCAGCCCTACATTCACGTATGGCCGAAAATGGGACAACGAATTTACCATTCCTAGTCCGAGGATCCTGAATGCTGATCTCGCTTGGGACCCCAAGGTATGTAGTGCAAATATTCATAAATAAAAGGAAAAATTCTGCACTGAATGTTAATCTTGGTGCTAGGAACTAGTTCGAAGTCTGGATAGATCACAAGATCCAGAGCGGATGAACATGTGTGGTGGATACCCCCCCCCGCCATCGTATTGCAAGGCCAACAGGCGTCTCCTCCTTGAGCTGGGTGCTCTGTTTTCTGGAAGAGACACACGTGGCTGTCGCTCCACTATTTAGCCAACAGTAACGTGCAGGAAGGCTGGGAAGTGCTTTCCTGGAGCTGGTGATGAATGAGGCAGAGTTTCTGCTGACTAGCTTGAGACGAGGGTTGCGGTGTACATCGCTGAAAACACGCTCTGCAAAACAAACTCCCTCTGATTCACAGGTAGCAGTTGGGTAGTCACGGAATAGTTGAGCAAGATTTTATACAAACACACGTGCTTTTTTTCTTGTGAGAAACGAAAACCTTCCTTGCCTGGTATAAATAAAACATCGTTCCTAGTTGACATTTTCATATTTCTCAGAGAGCTCTTATTTTCCTATAGCTGCTGGAAATGTTGGTGAGATGCTGCAGATGAAATACAGATTTCATCTCTGATCTCTCTATCTCCAGGATCCCAAAGTTTCTGAAATCCCCTGTGAGCTTCCCTACTCTCCGATTCACCCAAGGATCCAAAGCTGAATCCCACAGCTCTTCCTTAGAGCTTATGGCTAAAAATGAGGGACTGTTCCCGCAGGGCTTCCGTAGGACTGCTGGTAAGCAGAGGGCTATTCCTGTAGGTGAGGGCTGGTGAGATCAAGACCTTGGTCTTTGCATGAGAAAAGCACAAGATTAAATTTCTGGAAGTATTTCTTTTGCACAGATTTTAAACGAACGAACGAACGAACTCGTAGCTTTGTTAGGATCCCTTATTGTCACCGCTCTATTTTTGCGCACTGGAGTCAAGCATTAAAGTTGCTCATACTGCAGGCAGACTCAGCATCCCCAACTCCTGATTTTGGTAGCGAGAGGAGGAAACTCAGAATTTGGTCCTTGGAAACGCAAACCGGGAGATATCTCAAGGGTGAGTGTCAACCAGCTTTTTCTGTTGCTTTCTGGAGCACCCACCCTCTTCTGACCAGACTGGGTGGAAAGTGGCCCGACTTCTGCAGGGCAGAATGCGATACCCAGGTGACCAAAAGCTGAGGTCCATGAGTGTTCACCCACGTTTGAGCGCCAGGCTGCAGCAACACGGACCAGCCCGTCCATCTTAGCTTTCCCACGCCCCGTGAGCTCTCCCCAGACTCCCTGTGCGTCTCCTCTGCCCACCGAGATGTTTCCTTTTCTCTTCTACTCCGAGCAAGTCACCAACCTACCCCTGCTACTATGCCCTGACCTGATCCGACAACACAGAAAGACCTTTCCTCACCCGGTGTAGCTGAGCTCCCATGGGAACGTACAATATGGGGCCTGATCCTGCACTCCCTGCTCGGTCAAAATCCCCAGCAACTTCCCCGAGCTGGGGGAAGGGTCTGGTAGCAGAGAGCAAAGAGCACAGGTGGGAAACCTATGGCCTGACCGAGGACTTCTTACTTGGTCAGCTGGGGAAAGGAATAATTGTCCTTCCTTCTCCCCTACCCTGCAGCCAGCCATGGGGTTTGCCCCATGCAATACCCTGCCCCATTTCCCAAACTCTTTCCAAAGACACCTAATTGCTAGCCTTCTGCCTGGGTTCCCGGCTGTCCTCCTCCCTGCTCGGGCACCTACGAAGCCTCTAATTACTGCTTTACTCCTTTTTCCCCTGTAGTAGAGCAGAGCCTACCTCAAGCATCGGCCTCTTTAAAAATACATCTGCTCTGCGCTGCGCTAAAACACATAGAATAATAGAAGAGAGTCCGTCAGCAGGGGCACCCTTTACCTGTATGGCTTTCAAAGGCAGGAATCTTTTAAAGAACATGGAGCATTTTCTCTCCCCCAGACCCAAAGCTGAGTGCAAAGCTGTGATGTGCTAGTAATATTTGAATGAAGGAGTTCACGTATCCCTCCTCTGGCGTACCGGCTGGCTGCAGCGACATACGTGCTAGTCGGGGGTTATCCCTCCGGGATCAGGCAATGCCTGCTGCTGTTGCTGGGGATGGCTGCTGGTGGCGGCCACCTTACCGATTCCCCACGTCCTTTAAAGCTCTGCGTGAGGACTAGAGCTACAAGCTCCATGGACGGAGGGATGAGACCCACTGACGGTCCCCAGACAGTCTGGCTACCAGCGACCTTCCTTGCCTTGTTTCCCTCCCCAGCGGGGAAAGCGGCCCCTCGGCCGCGTGGTTCGGTACTGACACAAGAACTGTGCTGGCACCGTTCGCTGTCGTCCTGCAGCTCAGGAACCACGGTCGGTCCCTGGGCCTGGGAAACGAAGCGGGGTGAAAGGGACCTGGTGCAACGTTACAGCCATACTCCACCCCAAAGTACTCTGTTCTAAAACACAACGGAGGGACAGTGCTTCCCCCAAGATTTCCTCAAACCCACCTGCGTTTGCCTGGAGTTACCAGACTGAAGTTCAGCAGAGCGTGAATAACTTTAAACACATTCCCGCGCATTTTGGTGGGCGGTGTCATGGACACACTGGCCTGGATCATTTGTCTGTACGCTCAAGGGGCTTAGATGCCCAAATTCTTGGAGGGTCTTGGTTTTTATAGCAGGAAAAAAAAATATAAAAGAGCATGGCGTAGAGATAAGCAGCTTGGAAGTAAGCACTGTATTGCGAGAGAGGTCCTTGCCGCGGGGTCACACACCAGCTCCCCGGGCTGGCTGGGCAGAGCTCCAAGAACCGATCTCCGAGAGCTTCAGCAGCCCAGAACTGGTGGGCGACTTTCCTCAGGAGGCCTTCGCAGCGCCAGGGGTGGGACTCGCCTCTGCTAAGCTGTCGTGTCCCCATTTGTAGATGTTTCCATCTGCGCTCGTCATTCAGCATCTTTGCAGGCTTTAAGGTAAGATGCCTGTAGAGAAGCATTCACCTGCCCCACTTCAGAAGTCGACGCTAGAAAGAGACGACCTGCACTGTTGACTCCTTGGTTCCTCTCCATGGACCGTGACCGGTGCCTAGAGGTCTACACTCACCTGTGCACCCCTGCTTTGAAGACCCCAAATGCATCTCTATCAAGGCTCAACTCCCTGGTGAATTAACTGTGTGTGGTGCTTTTGAGTTCCCAGGATGCACCATCTCCTGATGGAGTGTTGGGGAAGGGAGAAGGCCTGGCCCGCCCCGTCCATTCCACCAGCTTGGAGATTAGGAACCAGCTCCTGTAGGGTGGCCGCCAGCTTCTCATCGAGCTCGGGGCCAGCATCGGTGGTGGGTGGGCAGGTACCCTTAGAGGTGGGCCTGCTGCCAAAGCGACAGGTTTGATGAATCTCAAGGCTAGCTCACATCAAACCTCAAACGGAAAAAAAAAAAACAGACAAAAAACCGGTGAGAGCTGAGTGTCCGGTCCAGTCAACATTCCTTTCACTTAATGCTATTTTTTGGCTCTAGGGTCATGGTTCAGGGCTGTCCTTTGCACTCCAGGAACAGCGAGTGTGCATGTGCCCGCGGCACCTCGGGGTGTGTAATACTTTTCCTTCTTCCAAAGCTCTGCCGGCTGTCCTCGCCCTGGACTCTCCCCCCAGCCTCACCCTGGGCAAAGTCCGCTGCAGATTTCGGAGGCGTCTGGGTGCCCTTTAGGTACCCAGCCTGGGCCCGAGTGCTCGAGGTGAGACTCGCGTGTGCAGCCCCAGAAGAGGGACAGCCGGGAAGCCCCGCAGCCGCTGGGATGGGCTCCCTCACCCCCCCCTGCACCCCTGCACCCTTCCCTGGCACCTTGGCCAGCAGCAGCAGGAGCCAGGCACAGAAACAGAGACGCAGGACGGGTCCCCGGGGCCGTCCTGGCTCCCAGACCTTCTGCCGAGAAGGACCTGCAGCTTTTCCCCGACCTGGGCCCAGGAGGTGGCTATTCAGGAGCCGGGGGGTGGGATGCAAAGGGAGCCCTTCTCCACCTCCTCCCAGACCATCCCCCCCGCCGTGCATCCCGGGTCCTCGCACCCAACCTGGGCACAGCGGGTGCTGCTGGAGCAGGAGCAGGAGCAGGAGCAGGAGCAGGATCAGTCCCCGGGCTGCCTCCTGCCCAGTCCCCCGTATGTGACGAGTTCGCCAGGCCTCACCACCGCTCCCGGAGCCGCTGCCTGCTCTTCCCAGCCACTGCAGCCGCTGGCCGTGGCTCCCACCGCTCGTTGTCCAGGGTTGGCCCATCCTTTGCTCTAGTCCCCCGCTGGACACCCCCTGCCTTACCTGGCGGCCGGCAGCACCGTCCGGGGACCGGGGCTTTGCTCCCCACCGGCCGGGGAGCCCCGGGCAGCCCAGCCCCGCGCCAGCTCCCGAGCCGAGCGTGCATTTGTGCCCGAGCACGTCGGCATTTGTGCCTGGAAAATACCGACTCGCCTTTTTATCATCGCAGGTGATAAATATTGCATCGCTCCCCTTTGCAAACTTTTAAGAGGGGGGACAGAGCGGTACCTGCGAAGCCGCCGGCAGCGGGCAGTGGGCAGCGGGCAGCGACCCCGGCCCGGAGCAGCGACCCCGGTGCCCCTCACCGCACCCCGGGCAGGGCTGGGGCTCTCGGCTTTGAGGAGGGGGCGGCCGGGGGGGGAATGCTGCGAGGCAGGAGCAGCGGCAGACTGGAGCGTATTATGTCTGCGAGGGAGAGCCGGGGAAAGGGGGGGGCTGGGGAGAGCGAACAGGGCCCTGCTAATGCTGCGCGGAGTTGATTCTCCAAGGCCCCCCCGGGCAGCACTCAGCATCCAGCCTTCATTAAAATTTCATCGCCAGCACTTGGCCAAGGTCTATTTATGAAAATGCGCTTTTCGCTTCATGGAAAAAACAGGAACGGAGCGAAAGAACAAAGGCGGGGATGGGGTTTGCGAAGCGCCCAGGAATAGAGGCGTGCGGCCGCAGATGTGCGGGGCCGGGGCGGGGCGGGGGGGGGACCGGGGCCTGTCGCCCCCCACCCCGGAGCCGCCGCCGCCCGGGTCGGGGTGCTGCTCCCGTTCGGGCGGGGCGGGCAGGGCACTGCCTGCCCCCGCTCAGGTGAGGCAGCTCCTCCGACAGTTATTTCGGGCGCTGCACAGGTTTCCCTCTTTTCAGTTTTTTGTTGGTTTTAATTTTTTTTTCTTTTTTTTTCTTTTTCTTTTTCTTTTTTTCCTTTTCTTTTTTTTCTTTTTCTTTTTTTCTTTTTTTTTCTTTTTCTTTTTTATTTCTTTTATTTTCTTTTTCTTTATTTTTTTTTTCCCTCCACCCCCCGGTAAAATCTGCGGACTGGGGACCCGCTCCATCCCACTAACGGGGTGCAGCATC
>JAVKLA010000039.1:1103347-1113877 GCA_034782735.1 Sagittarius serpentarius | reverse complement strand
CCCCCCCCCCCCCCGCTGCTCTGGCTGCTCCCAGCCCTGCCGAAAGGCGCAGGAGAAGCGTGGCAGGCAGCAGCACTGCCAGCCCACAGCAGGGGGACTGATGGAGGGGGAAGCCCGGGGACCTTCTGGAGGGGGGGACGGGGGCCATGGGGTTGATGGAGGACAGGAGGGTGCTTGGTCGTGCTCGGAGCAAATGCCTTCTCGAGGGGACAGCGTGTGTTTATCCAGCCCGGAAAACCCAGCCCCAGCAACGCGTGTAAGGACGATGGTACATGGTGCAGGGGTTTTGGGAGTCAGGGTCAGTATCAGTTTTCCTGGCCCCTCTCCCACTCACCCTCTTCTCTACAGAGCCTGCGGACGGCATCCTCGGCGCCGTCCCTTCTCGTGGGGATCCCGCCGGGCACCTTGGGTCAGGCAGGGTCAACAAGAGTCCCAAGGAAAGGAAAACCCTGGCCTAATCACAGCCTTACCGGAGAGGCTGAGGCGTCCCCCGAGAGATGGTTCTTTGGCTCCGGACACGCATGGGGAAAGGTCAGACCCAGGGACAGGAGACTTCGGAAGCGACCCTCACCGTGTGTGTTGCCGCCCAGACTCAAGCGCAGCCACCAAACAGCGATGCTTCTGCAGCGAGCAGGTCCCTAAACTAGACCCGCGTCGCACATCGCTTGTGCAGAGGGATGGAGGAGAGGCCACGGGGGGCTGAATCCTGACTCCGGAGCAGCCTGCTTGGGGAAAGAACCGCATCGGCACTGTGGTGCTGCCAGGAAAGCCCCCCCTGTCCCTGCTGGCCCGAGAGACGGGAGAGGGTCCATGGGCCGTCCCTACACACCACGGTCCAGGCAGACCTTCCTCTTCCTTAAAGCATCCGACACGTGCCGGCGGCTGCCGGGCCCAGCAGTGTGGCCTGCCAACGTGCTGATGCTCTGCCTACCCACAGGCAAGAGCGGGCAGGAGCTCCGAAGCCTCTTCCCCTTCTGCTTTCCGTCAGCGCAGCTCTCTGAGTCATGGTCTCCCCTCTGCTGCTTGCGGAGAGATTGCAGCAGCAGGTGATGGGCAGAGGAGAGCGGCTGCCGGAGAGGTTCACTGGAAGCTTTCTGTACAACGGAGACTCGGGCAGATTTATTGCAGAGGGGAATCGTCCCTCCTGGGTGCTCTGCAGCGAGCCCAGGCACTTTCTCTCCCCTTCAGCTGACAACCCCCGGATTTGTTAACTCTCTCACGACAGCCAGAAGCTTTTGTCGGGGTATTTCATAGTTTATTTGCCGGGCTTTTCTTGGCGACCCCTCTACCTTCTTTCTCCTTGCTCTCGGCTTTTCAGCGGCTCAGAGAAGGAAGGTTGGAGAGAGCGGTTCGGTTCCTAGCCCTGGATTTAGCTCTCCCCAAGGATGCAAACCTTGTGCCAAGCTGCACTTTGCTGCAAGGAGCTGACTCCAGACTCTGCCCCAGAACGTGCCGGGGAGGTTGGGGACTCTGGGATTAGACCTGGACACGCTCCGCTTCTGCACATCACTCAAAGAGTCAGCTGGAGCAGGGGAAAATCGGATGAGTCTCTCCTCTTTGAGGGGCTCAGCAGCTGGTTTTCCACACCTCCAGGAAGCTCAGGACCTGAAGGAACTCAGACCCCGAGGACAGCACGAGGCTAGCGAGCTCAGCAGGAAGCACAGAAATACCTTTTCCAGTGCACGAAGCCGTTTCTGATCTCATTTTCCACACTTGCAACCGCTGAAACAATTGCCGGAGCGGCGGAACAGCTGTCCCTGGCCAGCCCAAAGACTCAGCTAGCCTTGGGTCTTGGGTGTTCATCCAGGAAAATTCGGTAAGACACCGATGAAGTAAATGGCATTCCCTCCCTTTCACTCCCCCGTGTATAACAGTTTAGCAGATCTCTTTTCCAAACAGCCAAGCCTTCACCCTTGGAGTCTCTCCTCATCACACCCCTGAGCACCTTGCCCTGGCTTTGCTTCATCTTGGCAATGAACCTGTTGAGCAAGAGATGCTCCGGGTCGGATCCCCGAACGCGCCTCTGCGCGCACTGGCGCCGGCGCTGAGCCATAGACGCACACGCACGCACAAGCGGGGACACAGTGGGGCACCACGGTGACACCAGGAACCCCCTCCCAGCCCTGTTCCATGGATGAACCTCTCCTCCTACCAGCTCCTGCATGGGTTTGCGGGCCGGCCCCAGCAGGGAAGAGAGCAGGCGCCCTCCACACCAACTGTCTCAGAGCCTCTGGATTTATTCAGGAGTTACCAGGTTCCTCCCGGGTAGGGAAAAACGAGTGTCTTACAACCAGGGTGTGCAACACACCAGACAAGGAGGGACGTTTCTACAGCAGCGGTAATACCCAGCATCTAAACGGCTCTCACAGCGAGGGCGCGCTGCTTGTTGCTTTAGCCCTCTGCACGTCCGAATCTTGATGGTGCACTTTGCACGGAGCGGGCCAGACTTGCAGGTGGTTGCCAACGCTCAGCTATGGCTTTCCTGAGCAACACGGGGCAGCTCTGCAACCCTCACTGTGGTCTCTTCGTGCGTATACTGGCTTTCCTCCCTAATTGCTCCACAAATACAGTAGTCCAGACCCCCCCTCTCTTACCCATCCGTACCAGTCACTCCAGTGAAGCAGGAGGTATTTCACTAGAATCAGGCTAGAAGAGAGGACAGTCCGGATCTCTCCTGTTCAGACCAAACAAAAACACTGAATAACGAGCCTCATGATCTGAATCTTTTGAAAATAAATTCCTTCTGGCGGTGGGGGGGAGCCCAGCTTCCAGGCCAAGAGCTGGCACCCCAGCCTGGTTGGTGGCTTTGGGAAGCCTTTCTGAGATAAATCCCTCTGCAGAAATGAAGACCCAGGAAGCTCTTCACGTTATTGTTGCTCCTGGTGATGATCAGAGGTAGCGGTTATCTGCCATGGCATGAAAAATTAGCAAAAGGGGCCAGGGATATTGTGGGTATTATGACATCTACAGCCAGTGCATTAGATGCTCTCATTCATCATTCCCGCTGGAAAAATAATCTTGGAGACGCTGTCCAGCAAGGTCTGTGTTCAAGAAACTCCGTCTCTGTTGTTTTTTGAAGATGACCCGTAATTTCTTGGTCTGGCTTCCTGCCTCCAACCAATAAAATCTTGCAACACTCCGCCTGATCCCCATGTTTTCAATCAAAGGATAACTCAATGCAGACTTTCTAGAGGGCTGTCCTGCCTGCCATGTGGTTTGGTGCCTCAGGCAGTTGCCTCCAGACTCCAGCTGTTTTTATTACCTAAGTGGGTTTGATTGCTCCTTCATTTGTGCCTGAATGAGAGCCCTTGGCACCCTCGTGGGCTTTAATGGGGTCTGTGTGTTCTAGCTACCAATTAAACCCACTGGCAGCGATTAACAGCTTCCAGCGTAACACTAACACGGAGCAGAGGGCACATGGCTTTCCAGGTCTCCGGGAGAGGATCCGGTGGAAAAGGGACGCGGCAGAACGATGGAGCACAGGGGCCCTGCCCGAGCAGACAGCTGGGTCGGCTGGAAATGGCTCTGTCCCCAGGTGACGGCTGCCACTTTCTTCTCATCAGCGGGGGTCCGGCTCAGCTTGTCCCAGGCTCACTCTGGGCGAGCTCAGGCACATTTCCCAGCAGCGGGCTGGTAAAGGTGACGATGCTGGCGGGCGGCCGAGGGCGGGTGTCACCCCAAAGTGTGGGTAGAGACATTAGGGGACAGCTACCCACCTGTATGGACCGACTGGCAGGACTGGTCCTGGAAAACGTTGTGTGGGGTGATGCAGAGACCAGGACGTCAGTGCATGGAGGGTCTCCCCCGACCTGGTCCGTGTGACAGGTAAGGAGACCCTTCTTTCCCCCCTCCCCTTTCCTTGTGGTCCTTCCCAGGGCCTGAGCAGGTGGAAGCAGCCAAAAATGGTGAATTTCTAGCGCGCTGGAAGTTTTAGGCTTTCACTTCATTTCAGCCCCAAAGAGCCTACAGCTCTCACTACCGGCAGCCGTCCCAGTCCCTGCCGGCGGCTCGGCCCGGCCTCTGGCCGCATCCTCGCCGTCCCAGGGCCACGGCTCCCGTCAGCGCTTCTCCTCGGCCCTGCTCGGCCGCTTGGCAGCCCTGACACAACCCGCCACCATCTGTGGAAACCCTGGGGAGGATCCATCCATCAAAATTAAGATGTTTGGGGATTAAATGCTTCAATCTCATCGGAATTGACATTTTCTGATGGAAATTGGTTTTGTCAGAAAATGTGTAAGCGGCTCTACCTGCCAGAGGTCTGCGCACTGTGATCGGGTGATGGTTTAAATTGCGTGCTTGAGTGCAGGAACGGAAAATCAAGCCCCGAGCGCTTTTTAACTAAACTAAACTAAACAACTCTGTAAGTTGTCTCACTTCTGAGAGAGGCCCACGGCATCAAGGAGAACATTTCTCCTGCCCAGGGTACTTGCGCTGATTTAAACTTGGTGTGAGATCAAGAACACGATCACGACACGCTGAAGTGATACCCCACGCGACTCTGTGGCAAACAGCGGCATTACAGAAGACTCAGCGGAGCCCAAATTCCGTGCTGGAATTAGAAAATAATATCAAGTCATGGTTCAAAATATCATGCTTTCAAAACGCCTGTTTTTCTAGAGGCTGGGAGAGGAATACAGAAATAGCTCCTGAGGACGCCGAGATCTCTCCCTTAGCCTGAATAGCACAGCGTATTTTAATGCACGGGTCTAGCACTGTAGGTGTAAGAGAAAGACTATCTGTGCAGGCCAATGCTGCAAGCCAGCTTGTAAAAATCCTTATTAAAACTCCGCTGAGCCTCATCGTGAAAGATAGCTTTTAATTAAAAAGTGCAACCATTCAGACAACTTTTATAGGAGATTGCTACGACCCCAGGAGATGCCAACCAGCAATAGGCTAAACTCCTTCCGGAGGGAGGGATTTTTCCCATCCCTTGTTAGCTGGCAGGGAACATCTCTGACTGTTTTAAATGGGCAACCTCACAAGTTTCCTGAGTGTGGTTTCTTCCATTAGGAAATGGGAATCTTTTAACAGCTCACCCAGGCAGCAAAATTCCTCCACTCCATCTACTGCATTAGGAGCCCGGAGTCGGTGCTGCTCAACTCCGCGGAGCAGGAGAGCGAGCAAGAGAAGAGAAAATCCAGATGGGGCAAAGTGTAGCTCGACTTTTTAATACTAAATTATTTACAGTAAGTAAAATCGTGTGTGTCAATTGTGAAAAGAGTCCAATTTGTTTGATTTACATTGCAGGGGGGTGCCCTAGGGTAGGGGGTGTTTAACTATCTCCTCTAATGTAATTGCCTATGGCAGCCCGTTAAATATTTGATAGGCTGCCTGAGCAAAGTAAGGAACTTTGTCTGATAGGCTCCCGCAACCCTTTCAGCGTATCGAATGTATTTGCAGCCAGAGAGTACCTGAGCCCTTTCTATTGTGTAACTGGTGCCAAGCACGCTCATTTTAAGCCCCCGCAGACTGCATAGGGCATGTTTTAGCCCACATTTAGGGTGCGCTTGGGTTCTGTGGGAACGTGTGCTTTCCACTGGAAAAGAGGGGCTTTTCCCCTGGACCAACAGTTTTATTTTACGTAAGAAGAGCTCTTTCCGTGCCTCAGAGGGAGCGTTTTCCTCAGCTGGCCAGCAGGAAAAGGAGTTTTTACTATTGTCAAGGCTGTGCCCGTGGCTTGGCCGTGTTGGCTCCGTGCCCTAGACCTCGGTGGCTGTGCAAAGGTGCCCTTCGGTCGCAGGACAGTCTGGCCTTGGCTCCAACCCTGGAGCGGGGTGGGGATACGTGCGATGTGGGAAGGACGGCAGAGGGGCCTTTGGGCACCAGCAGCAGGGGCGGACTGCAAAAAATTCGGGAGTCCCAGCTCGGGCAGCCCAGCCCCAAACCAGCCTCTTACAGCTTTTACATTATTAGTGTGCAAGGCGGACAAACTCAGAGTGACCTGGGTGGTGACTGAGGTGCGTGAGGAGAGGCACAAGAGGTCTCACCCCTGCCCCGTGCGCTTCTCCTTGACTGTCCTCCACGGGACAGACATACTGCGTCCCTCCGTCCCACCATGGCTGCATCCAGCCCTGGTCCCTACACGCAGCGGTGCAGCCCAGCCTGAAAACTGATCAGAAGAGCAGTGATTGACAGTGCCTGGCTCCTGGCTACTTCCACTCCAGCTTTTGCCACTGGCGGCTCTGGTCCCAAGAAGACAACTTGCCCTTAGCCCAAGCAAAGAGGAGAACGGCAAAGCGGTTGAGTAATCTGCCCCTGGGAGATGCTCAGCTGCTTACAAAGCCTGTTTCTTGACTTGGGGAGCTGCTCCAGCTCACGCCGTTCCCTTTGCACAGTTCAGCAGCCCGGTTTGGTTGGAAAACTACGGGGAAACAAGCACAAGGCTTCCCTGGTTGTAAGGGGACCTCTCTTTTAAGGGACTCCACTACCACAGGAGGGAAATCCTGCTGAAATGCTGAAGGAGCAGGCAAAGTCCCGAGTCTGCCAACGGGACTGTCCGCTTGACTCTGGTTTTGGGGGAATTCAGCACTGCTTCTTGGGAACTCACTGTGAGCACAGTTAACTACATCGAGGCCAACAAAGAGCAACTAAGACCCACAATAACTGACCCAGGTCCCGAGACAAGCAAAGAATACGGTAGGTAGCATCGCTTTCCTAAAAATAACCCATACGCCAGCAGTACTTCACTTGCACGCGCACCAAAAGTGATTCACACACCACGCGTCTGGGCAGCTCCAGTTGTAACACCGGCTCTACCCAGGTACAGGAGTAAAAGGCAGATACGGGCAGACAGAATTTGGTGGTCACTGGAGGATGCTGATGAAGGAAAGGGAAGAAGTGGTTGACGTCCTCCTTCAGCCAAAGAGGAAAGAGCTCCCAGAAGACAGTCCGCAATGGCTGCCGTAGCTATTTGGTTGAAAAAGGAGGAGGGAAAAGGGAGAGGCGAATTCACAAACTCTGCCCCGTTAGTCCTTCTTCCCCAAGGAACAAAGCACTTCCCTCCTTCCTCTCCCAGCTGGGAGGAAATCCCAGGTCCCTGCTTTGCCCAGCTCCGCTACAGCCTGTCCAAGCCCACCCCAGCACCACCAGCTGCCTCGACAAGCGAAGGATTGACTGCCCCTGTGCCCCACGTGAACGGCCAGAGCTTTCCAGGGACAGTCCTGCCCCCAAGACCTCAAAGGCCTCTGGCGCGGGGACAAGGTTTTGCTGCTCAGAGCAGGCTGGGAGAAAGCCCCTCTTCCTCTCTGGCCAACCTTGCCAGTCCCTAGGAATTCCTAGAGGGTAGGAAATATCACATCACCCACCTGGGATGGTAAATATTTAACAAGGGGAACACCCCCTTCCTTTCTCCCTCCCCTCTTCATGCATATTCAGCTCCTGCATCTCTTTCAGCTGCCAGCGCTGCCCTTCTCCCTCTCCTGCTCGTCTCCGTTGCGGTGCCACAGCAGCGCAGCAAAGCCCTGCGGCAACACCGAGACAGACTCACGGGCGGTGGGGAACTAACTGAGGTGGCCACAGACCCAGGCACAGTGAGAGCCTGGTAGGGGTGAAGAGCATGAAAGGTAGCGGTGAAGGGTGTTCGGTCCAGAGGGAGGAAAATGGGGAATTGCCCGTGTCCCCACTGCTAGACACCCTCGACTTGCGCAGGCCACTTTCTGGGGCTTGCGCTACGCCCCAAGCCCACCCCCAGTTTGCTGTGGCAGGGTACCAGTTGATACCGGTCAAACCACACCAGGGAGGGCGCTGAGAGCGTAAGACGCTGCCGGCGAGAGAGTTTTGGCAGCCAGGAGGGCTGTTCCGCTTAGCGAGACAGGCAGGCAGGCAGCCCCGCTCTGCAGTGTACCTCTCGGACGTCCGTCAGGGGAGGGAGACGGGGCAAGGCGGCGGAGCGGTCTTGCCCTCTGGGAAAGGCTATCGAGGTCATGTCCCCGCGGGGATGGTGTCTGCAGGTCCTCTGCCCTTTGAAGGGGTACAGAGTCCCGGATTTGGAAGAGATTCGTAGAGGTCTCCAGTCCAACGCCCTGTCTGAAGCAGGGCCCGTTAAAGCAGGTTGGTCGGGGCTTTGTACAGTGAGGTTCGAACGCCTCCGAGGACCGGGATGCCGTAGTCTCTCCGGGGCCCTGCTGAGTGAGCGGGGAGAGGCTGTCGAGGATCCTGGTCTACAAATGCAACCAAAACTTGCCTGGGGGTGTTGCATCTGCCTGATTTAGCCTGCAAACACTGCGGGGCTGCGGATGACGGGAGCCGCGCTCAGGTGGCACCAGCCGCCGGGCAGAGAGGAGCGAGCGGGACCCACACCAAACTCCACACCGGTCCCCAGGACCCCACTGGGGTTTCTCAGGGGGTTCCTTGGGGTGGTGGCTGCTGTGGCTGGGAGGCAGGGCCAGCTGGTCAGGATGGGGTGGAGGGGGCATGGAAGACCACCAGGTGAGGAGCGGGAGGAGAGACCTGCTGGGCTCCCGGGGTGCAGAGGGGGGTTTTGCACAGCGTGGCCACGCAGGAATCCAGGCTGATGCTCCCGGGCCCCTGGGGGCTCCCAGCCTGCTCCGGCACACACACGCCTGCCGACGCGGAGCCTCTCTGTGGTTCTCCATCCCTTGCTGCTCGCTCCAGCTCTTACAGAAACCAGCTCTATTAATATCCCCACCTCTTCCTCTCGGCCCATTATTCTCCTGATGGCCCAAATTTCCAGTTAGCTCCTCTCCAAATTTAAACGATCGCTTCCCCCTCTCCTCTCAACACCCCACCCCACCCCCCCCACCTTTCCGAGAGATGATGTCACTGATGACCTATATTCTCCTTCCTCTTAAATGGCTGGCGCCGGGGCTATTAAATCCCTGCTGCTGGGCTGTGATTGGCTGACAGCCAGTCCCAACCTCACAAGTAACCACGGCCATTCACCAGGAGTGGGGAAACTCCAGCATCGCCAGCCGGGTTGGAGAAAGTGGAGAAAGGCAGAGGAAGGAAGGATGGAGCTGGCTGGAGCCTACTCCCACCCGGGGGGGATGTTACCGGGGGAGGGAGGAAGGGGAGCCATAAAATAGTTAACAGCTTTGACCAGATGAAAGCAGCCATGGAAAGCATCTTCACTGTCCTACCTGCTGTCAGGGTCCACCAGGACCAGGTGGCTGAGACCCCACGGGCTGCTTTTTCTCTGACCCATCTTGCAGCCCCGTGGCTCCTAAAGCACTGCAGATACCGGCGGGAACAGCATTGCTACGTGTGCCTGCACACCTCAAAGCCTGCAATAGCCCAGAAGTGCCATTTTGAAGAGTCCCTTGTGTGCCTGGGGGGCTCAAGCGTGTTGTATTTCGCTGTGAGCCAAAGCACCGTATCAAAACCCAGCACGTTTCTGCGCAGAGACAAACTCTTGAAGTTCTGGTTTTGTGCTGTGACTCAGTGGAGAATCTCAGCCCACGTCTGAGCAGGCAGCGCTCCCCGGCACCAAGTCATTAGTCAGCGGAGAGGCCAAAGCTCAATCAGTCTATGGAAGAGAGGTCCATGAACAGCTGGAAAGAGACCTTCCAGGTGGTGGGAGGCAGCCGGACAATGCCCCCTCTGCTGCCCACGACGCTGGTCAAGGCACCCCATTTCCAAAGCCTTCCTAAGACTCACCCCTGGCTCTTCTCAGTAAGCCACAGGGCTTCCGTGTCCCGTTTATTCCCAGGCTGGAGAAGAGCTGCCATGAGCCAATGCCTTTGGTACCACCTGGTGCCGGTCATCTCGAGACCACATTGCTAAGAAATGAGAGAGGGAGAGGAAGGGGAAGGGAGATGATGAGTAGAGGTAGGAGTAGAGGTCCCTTCCTTTCCTCTAGCCTCGGGCATCACTACCATTTCTACTTTGTGGCCTCATTCTTCCACATTCTTTCAGCTCTTCAGCCTCCTGCTAACCCCTGGTCTCCCAAGTCCAACCCGGGTCCTTCTAGAGCAGGGACCTCCACGCAGCTCTGCCCATGCAACCCCAGCACCCCAAAGCCCTCATGCCATAAGCCCACCCCACCCTGACCACCTCCCACAGCTGGCAGGAGACTTACCTGAGCAGAGGAAAGGCCCAGCCATGCAGGAAAGGCATCCCAAAGGCCAGCTGTGACATCCCGCGTCTCCCAGACAAGTCGCCTTTGACTAAGAGGTGGGGTTTGGGCCGGATGATCCAACATCTAGCTGCAATGGGACTTCCACGGCACCCGGCCACAGGGCTCCCACGGCTGACGAGCCCTAGCCAAAGGGACACAGCAGCCACAGGGGACAAACACGCAGGCTGTCTCCTCATCCAAAGGAGATTCCTTCTGGTCCTCACCTCGGTTTATTCAGCAAAGGGAGTTCCCTAGAAATTAATGCAATTAGGACTTCCAGCAAGAGAGAGAGGGAAAAAGAAAGAACAAGAAAGAAATTAAAAGAAGAAAGAAATAACTTATAAGAAGGAAGAAAGGAAGAAAGGAAGAAAGAGGAAGAAAGGAAGAAAGAGAAAGGAAGGAAGGAAGGAAGGAAGGAAGGAAGGAAGGAAGGAAGGAAGGAAGGAAGGAAGGAA
>JAVKLA010000039.1:1036313-1101430 GCA_034782735.1 Sagittarius serpentarius | reverse complement strand
CCCGGGCCACCTCCCAAGCCCCTCCGTGCAGGGGCAGCACCCGTATTAACCAGATGTCGCAGAAACGGCAAATTTGGTGCCAGAGCTCCCACCATCTCTGCAAATCCCTTGTGCTGCCAAAACTGATTCTGAGAGAACAGGTTTTGCCGTGTCGGAGGTGGCCCCACGGGGACGTTTCTGAATGATGTTCCCCAGTGCGTCCTGCAGGGCTTGTAATATCCGCGTGTCCCTTACGCGCAGGTCTCCCTGCCAGCCCGCATCACAGAGGGACGGCTGCAGGGTTGCACAGAGTGGGGAGGAAGGCTGGGAGTGGAGTGATTTCTCGCTCAGTCTTTTCTATAGGGGACCTTTGAGGAGACACACCAGAGGATACACGATAGCATCTGACTCACGGTAGGTAGCTGCCTCGTGGGACGCAACACGTGGAAAATAAGAACCGAAGGCTCCAGGCCTGCAGCAGGCTAGAAAGTGGCAAAAAATATCCATGTGGGGAAGAGCAAGGTGAGAAGGGGCCCGTGCTCAGATCCCCTCTGCCTGGGCACTCCCCGCGGGAGTCTGTGCCGAAGGACAAGACATCTCCCCAGCGCTGTCCGGCTCACCCCCCCAACCTGAGCTGCCGAAGGGAAGCACCGCAGCAACTGCTGGACTCGATCTGAGCCCCAGCGCCCGCCCGAGCTACCCTGGTGCAGTGTGTGTCCCGCTCCTAGCGCAATGGGTGATGTGGGGCGAGGGTGGGTCTCCGTACCGCCGCTGAAGCTGGCCTCCGAGGCAGAGAGCTGCCGAGTTTCACCACAGCGGCAAAGGGGCTGACGGCTCACCCAGCCGGGACAGTCCCCCAGCTGACTTGAGAAGAAGCGCAAGGGCACTTCGGACGCCTCGCGCCGCTTCTTCCTCCGTGCTGTGCGAAAACACTTCACGGAGGGCCACCGCCTCAGCCTCTGTGGCCGGAGGGGAGTGACCTGAGCGGCAGCGGCACGGCCACCCTCAAAGGGACACGTCTCCCACCGCGGAGCAGTGCCAGCCCAGCTCCTGCCCTGAGGCCCTGCACCCCATAGAGGCTCGGGGACCCCTGGAAGGGCCGAGGACACAACTCTGGGGAGAGCGAGGCCCAGCTGTGGGGGCAGAGGAGGGCGTCTGCCGCAGCTGGAGCGAGTTCGCTTGCAAAGTCGGGGTCTTCTGATGGGAAATAGCCTGGTGCAGGGGACCCACTCCTGGGTGGCTGCTGGCAGGTGCCCGTCAGACCCACAAGCTGCCCCACAGCACCAGCCGGGACCCTGAACCCCATAGCAGAGGTGGTACATCGCAGGAGCGGGGACAGAGCAGCCGGGCTGGGGGTCAGGGAGGGGCAACACCGTCAAGGGGGACCTGAGGGCGAGGGCAAGAGAGCAAGGCAGGGATGCCCAAGGTGAAACCTCGACCACAACCCCCACCCCCCCCCACCCCCCTGCCCCCCGGGCACCCAGCCAGCCAGTGAGACCCCAAAAGCAGACCTCCTTAAGAGGTGTCATTTGAATAACGGCTTGGGCAGGGGGAGGCAGCCAGACAGGGAGACGGGAGCCTCCCCGCCGCCTGCTCTCTCCCAGCACCCAGTTCACAGCTGGTGCACCAGCAGGGATCCCTGCTTGGCCATATGCTCTACGTGCTGCTTCAATTACCCCTCGGAGGAGCCGGGGCTTGCACGGCTCCTGGGAGGGGGAGGAGGGGGCCATGGGGGAAGGGAGGCGAAGCCGGTGGGGAGGAGGGAGATCCCCTCCGACAGGGTAGGATGCCAGAAACGGGAGCAGGGCTGATGGGTTTAAATCAGAGCACCTTTGCTCTGGTCCACGTGGGACACCCCCGGTGCACCCCCAGGGCATCTCTGTCGACCAGCGCATCCCTGGCGTACGTATGAGAGCATCCCTGTCAGCCTTCTGCTGACACCAGCTCGGGGCCAGGTTTAACAACCCCACGCAGAGCCGAAGCGCAGCAGGGTGGGGAGCCCCTCGGCACCCTTCGGGAGGGGGTCTGGCTCAGAAACCTCCCAGCCAGGACTCAGGACCTGGCTCCTGGCATTAGGGACCCCCTAAAATGTCCCCAGTCCGCCTTCAAGAAAGCTGATTATTTCCATCCTGAGCCCCTGAAGAAGCTGTGTATGTGGGAGACCAAAAATTTTCCACTGCTGTTTTCATATTCATAAAAATACCCTTGTGATTAAAGAGAAGTGTTCACGGGAAACACTCTGATTCCTTAAAAAAATTCCTTTCTTTACTGGAAACCCAAGAACCTAAAACCTAATATTTTTTGACCTCTGGCCCACATTTTTTATTTTCTCACCTCCTTTTAGCTTTCTTCTGAAATTGTTTGGGTTTGGGTTTTTAATTGCTCAAGAAATGCCAGTTTGTGATTATCTGATGAAAGTAAAAACTATTTGGATTTCCTGAGTAGTTCTAATAGGGGGTTATTCACTGCACCTTGCAACCAGACCAGAGGAAAATCTTTGCACGAGCGATACTCGTTGCTCTGGTGCTCATTAGACAGATCGCCCTGGTCCTTCTCATGCCAAAAGTATCTCAGCCTTATACACGCACAAAATTTGTGTTCCTCTGAACCGGCATCAGATTCTCTGTTCCTTAGGAAAACTGGTAGGGTTGTTTTGTTTTTTCAGATTCTAAACACAATAAAAAAGAAAAGCCAAACGTGCATGGAAAAAAAGCTTAAACATAAATCATCAGGGATTGACATGAAGCTTATCAGATAATTTCGAAGCTCACCACCTTCATTTCAACTTTTTCCTGCTACTGGAAATATTTTTATGATCAGGAACAGCAGGCTTCATTTCAAGCAGTCATTGTGAAATGAAAAACATGTCAACACGTGCTATCGAGAAAAGCACCAAACCAGGACACGTCAGCACCCAAGGCAGCATTTTGAGTTGGCGAAGATTCGTCCAGAGGGTTTTGCTTGTACTTGTTTCGATCCTGCTGCACCGTTTCTGCCTGGCTGCGAGAGCGCTGCCTCTGCTGCGACTCCGGAGCACTTCCAGCTCCACGGCCCTGGTAGACACTCCTGGATTCAAGCAAGATTTGGGCACAATCCCCCAGTTTCTGGAGAGGCCACTGTGCCTTGATGTTCACAAGATGGAAACTCGGTGCAGAAAGAGGTCGTGTCATTAAAGCGGTGTTAAGTGACGGCAGCCAGGCTGTGTCTTGCCTATCTGCAGGTGGATTGCCATTTCCCCACAGCTCTGACTGCAAATCTTGTCTCACTGCATCTCTTCCCCACGCTCTGCCCTTGCCCCCTCGGCCACAGCCGGCAGCCACTGACCAACGCCAAACCCACACCGGCATCACCGGCGCCACCTGAAATAGGAACGTCTTCCCTGCCTGGGCTGGACAGTTTTTCCATTCAGCCGGACAGCGTGGGCTGTGACTCACACGGTGGCCCCAGCGAGCATCGCCAGCATGGGCGGAAGCTGAAATCCTCTGAGGCCAGCAGGACTCAGCACGGCGAAGTCTAGAGGAGCCGCATCGGGAGCGGAGGCTGAGACGGCCCCGCTGAAGCACACGAGCATCTTGAATCCTGACCCTCCTGGAGCGGGGAAGGGAAATTAGCAAAAACAAATCAAGGACTAATTCCAAGTGTCAAAGCCACTTGAGGAAATTGCTTTGCTTCTGGGAGACCCGCAGGCAGAAATGCTCGTCTGAATAAATGAGTCTCTGGTCCGCCGGTCGCAGGAA
Source organism: Sagittarius serpentarius (assembly GCA_034782735.1). Lineage (NCBI taxonomy): Eukaryota > Metazoa > Chordata > Aves > Accipitriformes > Sagittariidae > Sagittarius > Sagittarius serpentarius. The sequence continues at coordinate 1,097,714 of JAVKLA010000039.1, read as the reverse complement.
CTTCCACGACTCACTCATGTACTGTCTCTGCTGTCCCAGAGACTTGTCCCCACCCTCGGCCCCCTGCCCAGCACCCCTCCAGCCCTTGCTCCCCCTCCTCTCACACCAGCAGAGGTCACGGCGGAGGAAAAGCCCAGCTCTGCGAGCCAGGTCGAGGGGTGGAGGGGTCCGAGCAGACTACCCCAGCGGTGCAGGGTCAGCGCCAACATCCATGGGTGGGAAACAAGAGGTGATTTTAGCCCAGAGCCCCTCTGCGGGTGACAACGGCCCGTGAGCGCACGGCAGCAGCTGTACAGTGCAGGCTGGTTTTGTCCCGGGGACAAAGGAGGGCCGAGCCGAAATTGCGCTTGGGCAGCAGTTCAGCCGGGCTTTCCAGGCGGTAAGTGCCCCTCTGCAAACAAACCCTCCCCGGTGCCTCCAGCCGCGTGGGACGAGGCCAGGCAGGTCGCCCGCAGAGTCCTCGCAAGGCTATCCGGTGACAGGGGCCCGCTTTTGTCCCCGCTCCTTCGGGGAAAGCAAGCACAGGGCGCCAGCGAAGCGGAGGGGAGGCATCTAAAGCGGGGAAAGTTTATCCCTTTGGCAGGTTTCTTTCCTTTCAGAGGAGACAAAGCTGTCCGTGCTTTCACAGCGCCTGTGTACCGTACCTCCTGGGGAACAGGATCAAAGCAGCCCCTTATCTCAGGTGCCGTGTATTCGCACTGCACTTACCGCCCCCACACACCCCAATTTTTAACCCTGTGTTTCTGGTCCTAGATGGTACCAGCCCTGCCACTGCACTCCCTGGTGCTTTGGTTGCTCAGAGCCTGGCGTTCACTGCTTTTCCTCCCCAGCTGTGGTCATCCTCGCAGCGGTCAGCCGAGCAGCCTGGAGGTGACTGTCCACCCATGGGACGGCCCTACGACCCGGCCCAGGAGCATCTCTCCCCTGAGTTTGCCTGGAGGAGCTCACGCACCGCGCGAGGACAGCTTGCTTCGCTGAAAAGCAAGGCACACTTCGGAAGGAAAGCATCTGAAACAGGCTCAGTCCTTGCACCTAACAGGCAAGTTACTTCCGAGCTGCCCCGTTCAGCAGCCGCGTGATGGCAACCACAAGCCTCACGCCAGGTGAGGCAAGCTTCAGCCAAGCGTCCACAGCCATCTCCACGGCGGTGGTAGGCACTTAGACTCGGGCACAGAACGGGCAGAGGTTTCTGACTTCCCACCAAAACAGCAAGAACAATAAGGTGTCAGGATGTCTTTGGATCCCCTGAGATCTTCTGCAGCCATGGGAGAGGAGAACGACTAACAAGCCCCACAGGAGAGAGCAGTTTTCAGAGAGGAGGAGGAGGGACATGATGGGGGGGAGTATCTGAGCGGCATGGTTTATTTAACCTTCGTGCATAAATCTTCATTGTCCTTTCTGACAGGCAGAATTCTTCCAGGCAGGACCTGCAGGACTCAGGGGAGGAAAGGGTTAAGAGCCCTCCAGGCCATGGGCTGACCCACAGACCTTCCCATCTTGCCCCTTTTCTTATCCCCTGTCGCTGGGGGGATTATCAGCCAGCAGATTAACCTGGTCTATGCCCCGCAGGCACTTTGGAGATGAAGGGCAGAGGAGGGAGAGGATGATCTTTGAATTCCAAAATGCTCGGATGTCCGTGTAGGGGGCAGAAAAGGGCTGGAGGGAGAATAGGGCCAGAGGGCTGGAAGGGGAAAGGATGCGCAGGGAACGGTGGGGAGTATTAACCAGGTACATCAGCTTTCTGCTCTGAGGGAGAGAGGTCCAGCCCTTGGAGCTCGTGTGTTCCCAAAGGGCATCAGCACCTCAGGAGCAGGACGGTCCCCACGAGGAGGTGCCGAAGTCTCTGGGATGGGACTTCGTGCACAAACCTAGAGCCGCACAAGCCAGCAAGGAGCTCAGCAGCAGGCCGAGGCAGGTGGAAAAGCTGCTGCCCACAGGTCAGGGGGGGCTCACGCAAAGTCTTGTGTGAGCCCTGGCCTTGCCCAGCAGACATGCGAGGGGCTGAACCTTCTGTGCACTGGTTCCTGGGAGCCCTAATTAGTGCCCTCAGCAATGCATTAGCACGAGGGGTGCAGCTGAGCCACAGCCCTCACACGAGAGTGGGGCTCTACAGATAGCGGCTGCTTCGTTGAACTAAGAAATCGCAGAGGGAGAGCAGAAGGGAGATTCCAGAAATTATCTGAACTGGGATTTTCTCGCCTAAACCTGAAAACCTCCCAAGTCAAGTAAAAACGGCACGGCTGAGCAAAGCAGATGAGTTTCACAAAAGCAAAGGGGGGCGGATGGATGGCAGGACGTAGGCACATGTTGTTCACAAGGGCAGCACTGAGAAAAGATTATCTTTTCATGACGGAAAGCTTCAATATCCCAGGGGAAGCCTTGAGCATGATTCCTATCACTTCCTGAAGGGACTTAAACTCAGGTCACTCATGCTAGAGCTAAATCCTGACCTCAGGCCGTTCTGGGATCCAGAGCTCTCCACTCCTGTGAAACCTCTTCCACTTGGCTCGGAACAAGTCGATATCCACACAGGGGTGCGTGTGGCCGTGACTTGAGTGCAGTGGTTAAGACATCTCCACTTCAGTCCTTGTTCTTGTGAATTTTCAAGGGATGGATACAAAATAAAGGAGATCTCTCAGGCAAGGACGTCGCCATGACCTCCTGCAATGTAAGGGGACGTGGATTCAGGCCCCAGCAGGCAGCAGCTCCTGTTGGCTGAGCGATGACGTTTGCCTGTCCCTGGTGGGAAGGGACCCACCTCTTTCTGTTCGTTTTGGTGGCATTAGCTCCCAAAAGATGTTTCTTTCCCTTTTCCCCAGCTGACACTGTCCAGTTCCCTTGGCTCTTATTTTGTGCAACGTCTTCACAGTCTGAACGAACTGAGTGAAATTTGCAGTCACCTCCAGACAGAGGGGAAAAATTCCAGGTTGCCTTGCAATTTGATTTTGATTTCAAATCCAAGGGAAAACCTCCACGATGTCTCCTAGCTCAGACAGCTCTTCCCCAAAACCCACCCAAAAAAGCACCGGTGTTACTGTGGACCTCATCCATTTCGTTACAGGACTCACCTCCACTCAGCCAGGTTGGAGGAAACCAGAGACAGAAAAGGGAAATCGATAGACGGGGAACTGAACGAGCTGATACTGATGGGAGAAGCTGTCACGCTTCATATCTGTCCATCAGTTTTGAGCATAGTCGCCACGAGACGTAAGCGCTGCTGAGCTAGCGCTAGCACAGGGCTGTCGGAGGTATTTAGGAGAATCCCCATGGTTTGAATGCGGATAAAACACCCGAGCGTCGCTAGCAGCCCGGGACTGAAGCAGCCTGAGCAAAAGAAGGGGCACAGATCTGCTGATTGCCCTCTCCGTAGCAGGGCTGCTTTGAGGATAATTAATTCTTGTTACCCCAGAAGCTGCAGAAGCCACAAGGTAAGAGGAGAGCCGCACAAGGACAATATCCAGGATTACCTCGTGCTACCCTCAGTCTGAGCCGTGAGCGTGAATTCAGCCATGCCTCACGTCGGAAAGAACCCTTTACCCCCAGATCCAGCTTCTCTCGTGCATCTCAACGTATTTAAGCTGAAACCTCGTTTCATTGATCAAGGCCTGAAATCGATGGGCATCAGAGTGCTAAGACACCATCCAAATAAAGATAATACAAACAGCAATAAAATAGCACCATTGATTTTAAAATTCCCCATCTAAGGCTTTATAAAGTATTCATTAAATGTCTATTAGGATAAATTGAAAGCATTAGGAACATGGGTAACTGGTTATGCAGATTTGCAAGTGTTTTTGGTTAATTTATAAATGCTACATCCACATAGATAGAGAGGTAGACATTGATAATAATTATTCCAGTCTGTTTTGTTATTCTCTATATAACTCGAAGGCGTGAATATCATGCTATTAGAGACAGAAAGGGATCCATTTCCTTCTCTCCTGTATTTGTAGGAGGTCAATAAGCTAAGGAAGGCGACTGAATTTTTCATCTGTTAAAAGGAACAAAGACACATTTAGTGAACACTTTATGTGGCTTGGGGAGAGTGGCACCACTTCATTAGAAAGGCCCTGATGCTTGCTGATTACACGGTTGTTAATACGGTTGAGAGGGTCACAATTTTCAAGCACATGGTGAGTTGTATCATTTTCATCCCTCGCAAAGAGAAGCTGCTTTGGTAACAGTGGGGTGTGTGTCACGTATCTATAGGGCTATCAAGGAGGATGGCAACCCGCACTCATTTAACGGTTGTCAATCAACCACAGAGCAAGGACGGGGTTACTGCTCAACAGCAGAGAGGGGGGTACTGGAAAACGGGATCGTAAAACATACGTAAGGGTCTGCTCTCTGCCAGTGATGCGATTATTACTCACTGCAGCCGAGAGCGACGAAAAGCTGTCCTACGCTGCCTGTTGCAGAGTCAGGAGGTGGGATTCCCCTTGTGCAACGTCAGTGCCTAAAGGTAGGTCCAAACTCGCCGCCCGCGCTTCCTCCAGCTACGGAGCGAGACCGGCGCTGCCGGAGCGCCATTCGTGCCCCGCCGAGGCAGCTGTGACAAATCCTCTCTCCAGCAGCCGCGGAGGGAGACCCAGCCGTCGCCTCTGAGACGCGGGGCTCGCAGGCGGTTGCAGGAGGTGAAATATCTCTGCCTCGAAGACCTCGCCAGCTACAGCGAGAAGCCGGGCCGTGAATGGGGTCATTAGTCACACTCTCCTGCACAAACGGACTGAAGCACAAAGAGACCGTTAAGATGCCCAGCTCCGGGAGGCAGAGAGGGGATCTCCGCCGTCTGGCTGTGTGTGTTCAGTGCTGAAGTCCTCGGCCTTTTTTGAGGCTTAAGCTGCCTGTAATTAAGAATTACAGTTAGTAAGCACAAATATCCTATTTTGGTCCGTTACCAGGCCCTGCAAAGTACGCGCGTGTATTTACAGAGCATCATCTTCCTCACCGCAGCCTCCAGAGCGAGCGTTTGAAACATCTTGGAGGAGAGGGAAAGGGAGGGCACGCATAAACCCCCCCGCTCCTGCTTACAGACTGGTTTCTTTCGCAGCGCAGGTTGTTCAGACAGCAGCCGCCTCTGGGCAAGACCTCTGCCAGAGAGGTTCTTCAGAGAGCCAGGGTCCGAACCACCTGAGATGCAGCTGTGGGAGAGTGTGCCAGGTTGTCTTCCTAAGTCTGCTTTTGGGGGAGACTCGGCCTCCCTGTGACTCAGTTTCCCCACTACAAATCACAGGGGAAATCCCCTCCTCGGTAGCTGGATGTTACGGAGCTGAATAATGCTGAGAAAGCCTTGGAAGAGCAGCACCGGACAGCCCATAATGCTTCACCTCCCCTATTAGCCCCTTCCCTCGACGTTCCTGCATTTGCTTGCCTCCCCTCTCCCCGGCTTCTCCTCTCACTGAACGCTCTGAAAATACCTGGTTCTGTTGCTTTGTGAATTATTAGAGGCATTTACCATAGGCCCTCTCATTAATTATTCACAGCTGTTTTGTTCTGGGGCTCAGATGTAATTAATGGCTCAATTAATATTTAAATATTAACTATTTTTAAAAACCCAAGACATCTCTGTTAAGCTTGTCCATTGAGAAATAAAACGCAGGGCCAGCGAGGCTCGGGCAGGGAAGCCGAACAGCGCAGCGCGGAGTGGACACCTCAGTCCTCCTGCAAACGTGGGTTCCACGTGGAAAGCGAGCCTTGGAGCAGGAGTCGGAGGGCGGGAGGGGACGGCTGGTGGGGAGGAAGCCTACGAGCCCCACCAGGCTCCCCTGGAAGGCAGGGAGAGAAGAGCAGGAGGTCTGGGTTCCTTAGATCCGTGGGGCACCACCGCTGGTTAAAAGTGGGTCTTTCTCCAGAGACTTGGTGATCTAGAGACTCCTGATCTCCCCGGGGTCTTGGATCTCCAGCAGCGCTTAAAATCTTGCAAAGCCAGGTATCCTGCTGGTGTTTCCGTCTTCTCCTCCTGCTCCACACCCCAGCCTCCAGGGGAGAGGGAGACGGAGGAAACCAGAAGGTGAAAGACGCGCTGATCAGGCCCAAAGCTTGGATGGCCGAAACTGGGAAGCGGCGAGATGTTGTCCCACCGGTAAGGCGGCCAGAGACCCCACTCCTGCACAGAGGTCTGATGCTTTCTTTTCTCTTTGCTGCTTGGGACGGTCAATTCTACAGGTGAGAAATTGGTGGGAAACACGGAGCAACGCAGGAACTTGAATTTCCGTTTGATGGAAAAGGCTAAGGTTGGGTTTCCCTGTAAAGGATGGTATTTGGAGAAAGGGAGCGGGGGGGGGGACTGGCTTGATGTTTGGGCTGAATGGGATATTTCCGTTTGATGGCACTGTAATACGTACGTTTTTACTGGGCTTAAAAAAAAGGAAGAAAAATTTAAAAGCAAAGTAAGTTTAATGACTTAGAACAAAGCTGGTGTGGAAACAAAATAAACGTATTATATTCGAACTGTAATAAAACAGAAATCCATTGTCATCAGCTCAGCTCATTTTTATTTGTCTGTTTGTTTCCAAACTGAAATTTCATCCAAAGAGATTTATCCCGCCAACCCCGAATCCAGTTTCAGTGTCAACAAAACAACATTTCCCCACAAAAGTCGCAACCCGAGGGAATTCTTTTCCCCGGGGAATAGTGCAGAAATATTTCCTTTTGCTCTGTCCTTAGCATTTCTGATTCACTAAACGTCGCCAGGTCCTCGATGCTGACAGCCAGGAGACGTGAATGATGCCCTGAACAAAGAGCCACGGCCAAGAGCCCGCTCACTCCTCCCTCCTCCCGGCTCTCCTGCACCCAGAGCCCCTTGATGCTGAGGTTCATCCCACCGATCGGCTTTTTGCCTCCCGTCTATCCGGCGGTCCGGGAGCTCAGACCCATCTCCCACGGCCTGACCCACTGAGAGGCTCCCCATGTTTCAGCAGCGTGCGCGGGAAGATGCCGGTCTCGCCCACCCGTCCCGCTGACGGGAATTCGCGGGACGGGTTTTGCTGGCACTATATAAAGCATTACTGGAGCCCGGTACCGCCGGGTGGTTTCCGCCAGCCTTCTGCTCGCATCCTGAGAATTCAGAGCGGGTGATTTACAGCATCATCCCCCCGCGCAGGCACTTACGGAGGCCCACCTCGCCCGAGCAGGCGCGAGGCCGCGTCGGCTCAGCTCCGCACGCCAACATATACGGTAGCACGCAGCGGCTGAATAATAGATGGCTGGCGCTTTGTGAAGGTCCCGTAACCTGATCTCCATCGCAGGGACACATGGACAGAAACGGAGCGGGGAAGCCGCCCGATAATGCGAGCCGCGGCCACCCGATACGCATCCCTCGAGCACGATCTGGTGCCCGGCCAATAGATGTCTATTGGGGAGGAAACGAGAGCCCGGTTTCTTAGGGACTGGCTGATGCTCGCCTCCCCCTCCGCCGGCTCTGAAAGCGCAGTAGGCGATGGGCAGATGCTGCAGCAGCGATCCGCTCGCACCCTGCCCTTCCCGGCCCCCCCTGCCCCAGCCACGGTCCCCGCGCTCTCCAGCTGGAAGGCGGTGGGCTTCCTTGCAGCAGCGTGGCACATCCCGCTGTCCTCAGCACCCTGCTGGGGAATTAGGCGCCCAAACCTCCACAGAGGGGCTGTGACCACGTCCAGAGCGACCACCCCGTCTTGCTCCTGCTGAAACGTTGCACCGGCGTTCGCCCGTTTGGCATCGCTCTGTCCAGTCTCTTCCAAGGAGAGCACATGTGGGGGCTTGCTATAAAAAAAACAGCTCCTTTCCGAAGCTTGCAGAAAGACAGCTATGTCGTTTTGGCTTTGCGCTGCCTAATAAAACCAGGCACAGCTCCTCCGCAGCCAGCTCTCAGCAGCAAGGAATTCACTGGTGCTGCTTTCCTCTTTTAACAGACCTCCAACTCCCAGGCAAGCTCTTCTCCCTCTTCTCCCCCGCCAGACAGATGCAGACACGTGTCGGGGACAGCGCTGTCTATGCTACCGCAAACCCGCTCCCTGCACCCTTCCGTTTTCCACTGCAGGGCCTGAGGGCTTATGCTCCCCTGGGAGGAAGGACGAGATGTTCAGAAAAGGCTTGTTCCCAAGAACCGCCCTGGCAGAAGGTCCCTGTCCCGGTCCACAGGCACTCGGGCACTGCCAAAGGTTGCAGAGAGCTGGGAAGAGCCAAGGACCATCAGATCCTCAGCGAGCTGCGTCTCCCAGCTGCCAGAGGGAAGCATCCAGGGGAAGGGGGGGACATGTCCCAGCCCTAGGGGTACCTGCTGCCCCACGAGCACCTCAGGTCATGGGGCTGAGCATCCCTTTCCCACCCCACTACAGCCTGTTCGCATCCACCAGCTGCGCAATGGGAAGAGAAACCGCTCGCAGGAGCAGCCCTGCGTAACCCGTATGGGACTCTGCCAGGCTGCAAATCCCAGGGGGCAAAAAAGTCTTGGTTTCCCTTTCTCTGGGAATCTCACCCTCCGTGCAGACACCTCCTGGTACTTTCAGCTCCCTCTTTGCCTTTCGCCTTGTTGCAGCCGTCTGGTTCCCCCTGTGATTCCGCACTACCGCGGCATGGTCACTGCATGTCCAGGCGGGCTCCGGGCATCGCACCCTCTGCAAAATGCATTCTTCTGCAAAACTCCTCAGGCACTTGCAAAGGATCCGTGCAAGACTGGGACACTCTCAAACATAACAGCACAGCAAGGACAGATGGAGCAAGCTGCCCAGGCGTGGGATGCTGTCCTGTCCCCGCCGCAGCGGTGACCCTGCCTGCGGGCAGCGGCGTGATGGGGCGGCGGGTGGCCCTGCACATCCACGCCTCGTGCTGCATGCTGCTCAGCCGCTGCAAGAGCGGGTCCCGGAGCAGGAGATGCTCTCTTTCAAACCTGGAGGGAGGGGTGGTTCAGTGAGACAGGAATGAAAATCAGTGTGGGGGGCTGGGAGGGGAAGAGAGGGGTCATCACCCCCGGGACGTGGGGGGAGAGCCGGGAAGGGGGTTCAGCAACAGCAGTCACTGCTCCTGCCTGCGGTTTCTCTCGCTAAATCCCAGCCCAGCCCCGAATCCTCCCTGCCAGCACTTTAACCTAGGAGCCTGCTGCAAGCCCATTGCAGGGAAAGCTCAGGCTGGACCCGACGCCCGCTGGCAGCCGCTGCGCTCCTGCCCGCTTCAACCGCATGTATTTCCATCTGCTGCCTCGCTCGGGGGGCTGTACCGCTACCTGCCATGCTCACCATATTGCTGGCGATTTCCAGCTCGGGGTAATCACCGTGTAGAGCTATTCTCCCGTCCCCACGCCTGACAGCCGGCAGCTTGCACGCCTCAGCCCGGGCTTGAAAAGCCTTGGTGGGGCAGGTTTGCTGCAGGCGGCGGCGGGCGCTGCTCCCAGCACACACGCAACGCCCGTCCCGGCCCCGGCTGCAGGCAACGGGGACCAGCGCCAGATGCAGGGCGGGATGCGGCGTGGGGACCACCGCCGCGGCACGGGGGCCCGTGGGGTCACCGGAGCCGGTGTCAGCTGTCAGGCAGAGCCACCCGCCACCGTTCCCCACCCTGGCTGCTCGTGGCCGGAGGGCACACGCAGAGGGTGGGGATGAAACGGGGCCGGGGGAATGTGAGGAGGTGAAAGCGTAGCTGGGGCTCAGTTTTTTTCGGTGGGGTGCCGTGGCGGGGAAGCATCGCCCAGCTTGTGGGCACGCTGAGAACGCAGCTCCTGCCCCGGCCTGTGCGAACAGGTATAGCGAAACCCACTGAGTCACATCGGGAAAAGAGTTCGGTTTGGATACATAGGAAGGCTGGATTTTTTTTTCCCTCACCTGGGGAAAAAAAAAGATGTTCCTATGAAAAAGATGCCTTACTCTGTTTCTGAACAAACATTGTATTTCATTTGGCAGTTATTTGGACTTCTGCTTTAACCTGTTTTCAGCTTGTCATTTCTCAGTTTAGGACTATTTGAGAACCAGATCACCATTTTGAAGTAAAAAATATCCACCAGCTCCCCCCTAAATCATTGCTGTTTAACATTTTCTAATAATTTCCCCACTTTTTCTTGTCTTTGAACTTGACTTGGGCTGCAAGAATGGGTTGGAGTTCTGTTCGGGTGAACATGTTCATGAAATCCAAGCCAAGTGAAAGCTTTGCGTAACACAGGCTTGGAGAGGAAAAAGAAAGTAAAACATAGTTTGAAGCAGGATTTATTGTGTTTTATTCCAATAAAAAGTTCCACAATATTCTGCAAAAGAAGTAGAACTGTTCAGTTTTGTGGCTTTATCAAAAGGCTCCTTAGAGCTGATTATTTCTTGAGTTGAAGTAGGAGATTTCTTATGGCTCTTATTTTTCATGCTCAGAAAGATAACCCCCCAAACCTCCCTGCTCTTTGCGGCTCTGGAGTAAAATCTTGAAAGCTGAATCTAGGGAATTTAAGGGATTAAAAATCTCTGGGTTGCTGTCGCTGTTTACCAACCGAACAGCCCGTCCTCGGGCAGGTGGCAGCTAAGAGGTGAGACGAGAAAGAAAATACACAGAGAGTGGCACCCTGGGGACCACCCTGGTCCTGGTGGTGACACTGGGGGGACATTTTCCTGGGGGGGGGGGGGTCTCAGATGCCACTGGGGCTGAGACACGGGGTGACACTGTGGCTTTGGTCCTCCTCCTTGCCTCACGGCCACCCCTCCAGAAAAATCCCCGTGACCCGACAGGTTAACGCTGTTCCCACGCTCGCCTGCCCTTTCCCACGTGCTGCCCCTGACTGCCTGTACCTGTTTTCTGGTTCTTGACCATCGGCTTCGCAGGGCAGCATCAGCCTTTTCATTGATGTACCTCTTTGGTCCACATCCGGCTTCACCTAGCGTCACCGGCCTGGCTGGTCACACGGAGGGAAGTGGGGTTCACTGGTGAGCAGCAAGGACAAGTGGCAAAGAAGGGGTTAAAAGGAGGGATGAGTAAATAGACATGGTTTATGGGGCGTCTGCCAGTTTGGGAACACAAAATTTGTACTGAAGGCACAATTGGAGGGCGGGGGGGAGGTCATACCCTTGCAGAGGTCTGGGGGTCGGACGCTCGCAGGCTGCACGGCGCGTGCCCTGGGGTCCCGCTGCCACAGGGCCCCCCCGAGCCGAGCGCGAGCAAGCCCGCGGCCAGTCGTCCATCCCTGGGAAAGAGGAGGAGGAGGAGGAGGAGGAGGGAACGGGGCTGTGTCCTCGCACGGGGAGGATTCCCAGGACACCCCTCGTTGTCCACACGCGGCTCCCAGCTGCTCCCCTGCCCACCGCCGGCCCGTCTCCATCACGTGAGCTGACGCGGCTCCTGCGGGAAGACGCGGGATTGAAAACCCTCCCTTCAGACCCTCTAATTGGAGTTAACTTTTGGCCTGGGGGTGACTCCATTACCAGGGAACCCCGTGGAGGGGCAGGGGTAACATGGGGTTTGATGGGTCCGGACAAAAGTCATTTTCCAAGGCTCCCCCCACCACTTGGCACCAGATTTTCTCCCATCCTCTCGCCTCCCACCACCCTCTTTCCTCCTCTCCTGATCAGCTGCTCTCTGACTGGTAAAATGTTTACACTCCAAGCAGATCCACAAATCAATTAGAGGCGCATTTAACTGACATATGGCTTCTCCAAGTCCCCCACCCTGACTGACACAGCCGGAGGGAAAAAAAAAGACCTGGGCTGGAGCCCCCGTGCCCCACCCTTACGGACATCAACAGCTTTTAACGACCCTTTAAATCAGTTCTGCTTGAGGGGTATGGGCCAAAGCCATGACCCTCTGACATTTATGACCGGGACTCTCTGACTGCCCTGTCCCTACTGCTTCTGCAAGCCCACTGGTTTTACCCATCAGGAAACTGGTAATTCTTCTCCCCCCCAAACATCAGCCACTGCAGCTGGGCTGGGAGATCTCGACCTGCTTGGTCTGGAAGGAGCAGCAAACGGCAGGGACCGCAGCGAGGGGAGGAGAGGGAGGGAATGATTTGCCCCTCACTTTGATGGTCCCTTCCCCCTTGGCTTCACCGGCCTTGGCTCCATGTGGACAAGACCCAGCAGCCTCCAGAGCTGGCCCTCCTCTGTACAGACGGACGGGCGGCAATCGGAGCAGAAAGCTGCTCCAGCAAAGCACCTACTAAAGCGAACTTCTGCCCAACAAGCAGATTGCGAGCAAAAGGTCCTTTAAACACCGAACAGATGCATCACAGAGGGTCTTCTCCCTCCCCTGTGTCCGTCTGATTTTTCTCTTCATTAATGTGTCAGCTAATGAAACGCCAAAAATAATTCTTACGATGCTGCCACAGACTCCTCCACAGCAGCTGATGCAAGAGGAGCGGGTGTTCAGCGGCTGTGGGAGCAGAGAGCGAGCGGAGAGCTGGCTAACACAGGGAGAGTGGCCAGGCAGGGCAAGAAGGAAGGCGGGAGCAGGCAGACTGGGGGGACGGCGGGGGGGGAAAGGAGGAGACTGCCGTGTTTGGGCCACCACGCTGCCCATACGGTTTGGTGCAAGTCAGAAGTCACGCAGCTTGTCCTCAACATGTCCCTTGTGCGCCACAAAATCCCGCAGCCTGCCTGGATTTGGCTCCACGCAGACGAGGAAGGCCGCTGTCCTACCATCCTCTGGCGATGTTCCCCGTGTTCGGCTTTCTCAGAGTGCGGGGGTATAACGAGCTTGGGGTTATTCATCGCTCTGCATCTCTGTGCACTAGCACGGCGTGGGAATGGGGATGCTACAACGACACAGATAGAGGGGACAGTGGCTCGGCCTGAATTCAGGCTGGACGCAGTTTCCAGAGCTCCCATCTGAATTCCCCCCCCCCCCAAAGTTTTCTCCCCTTAGTGTTTGCTCAGAGTCCCCTGCAACCCTGTGTGAGACTCAGCAAAAGCCAAGCCCAGCCGTGCTCCAGGTCGGGTCCTCCCCGTGTCAGCCGGCTGTGGCCGTGCATCCTGCTGCTCAGCCGGAGACGGGAGGCAAACCCTGCCGTCGCACTCCGCTGTCTGACCGGTCCAGCTTTGCAGAAATGGCAAGATGCAGGACACTTCACTCCCTCTGCGCTCTCCCTCCCCTACCACACCACTCGGCATTTACCGTCCCGGCCACAGCCCCTCGCTCTTCCCGCTCGCTGGGCCTTCCCCGACGATCTCCACTGATGAAGACTTCTTCCACCCGGCAAGCACAAACCTTGGGATGCCACAGACCGGTCCCAGACCCATACCCCATCTGTCCCTCCGTAAAGATTTGCCTACGGAAGCACGGACGGCAACGGAGCACTCACGCCACCTCCAACCTCCGCAGGAAGCCCACCCGCGCCCAACGCTCCCCGGGGACGCCGTGAGGACTTTTGCACCCAACCAGCCCTTCCAAAAGAGGCCTTGGGTCCGGGAGCACAAGGCTCCTTACTCTCCTGGGCTGAGCAGAGCCACCCCTTCGGTGTCTTTGGGACGGGGAAGGGGAAGCCACCTCTCAGGCCACGGCTCTGGGGCTGCAGCTGCTGATGCATCGCCCCATCTAGTGGCAAAGGGTGGCCAGAGGGATCTCTGCGGCCCCATTAATGCGGGAGAGATCAATGAACGGTTGCCCCTCGCCGAGTATTTTTAGCGTGCAAATGTTTCACGCTGTAATATATGTCCCCTGGTTGAGGCTGAGCATGTCTCCATTTCCTTCCAGCATTACGAGGATGCCGCTGCAGCCAGACTGACGAGAGACCGGTTTCAATTATAACACGAGGAACCACATGTACGGGGCTTGGTCCGTAATACGCTGCTGCGTGGAGAGCTGGGTGCTCTGGTAGTTCCAGTAAAGGTACAACGGTTTAAGTGGAAATGACTGGTATTGATCTTGGCAGGCAAATACCAGCAGAAGTAAAAATAAGCTGCTCTCAATTAACCTGCATTGATCTGAATTAAAAGAAAAATGGATCAGCCCTAGATAAAATACTAGCCTCTCAAGTCAGAGAGACTAGTGGTGGGTGGCTTTTTAGCAGAAACAGGTGTTTGACTCGAGAAAGGAAATGCCTGGTTTTAAAGTGCAGTTCTGGTTAGAAAAGCAGGGCTAACAAGTCTAGATGTTCCTCCTATTTTTTCCCCTCTGTGGATGACTTCCGTATGACGGGGCCCTTGGTCTGCAGGTAAAAAGAGCTGTTTTCGAGAAGCCAGTCTCCACGAGTCCACCAGGAACTTGTCCCACAGCAGTACCAAATGCAAGAGGCTGGAAAATAGCCATGGGTGAATAGATCGGAGCTACTCAGCCTTGGCAGCCTGCAGACCCTCTGCAGTGGTCAGCAGAGCAGGACCCAGAAAGAAGCCAGTAGAGGAGCAATGGACCTTATTCCCCAAAGGCAAGGGAGTTTTTTAAGTAAAAATGCTGGAGAAACACTAGAAAAGAGAAGCGCAAGTCCTGCCTCGTTTTCTCGGGGAGATGCTTTGGCTGTCATGAGGCCAGTAAGCGGTCCAGCTCTCAGGCACTGTGCTAGGTACTTCACCCTGTTCTCCTGAATCTCAGGCTCTGGGTCAACACCAAAAGCTCATTGGCATCAGCCTGATCAGAGAACTGGCTTGAAGACTCATGAGGAAGGCAGAGCTGACACACGAGTTGTGAAAGACAACATTACCTTCCCCCGTGGAATTTATAACACACAACACAGCAGTTCCTGGAGGACTATGAGCTGCCAACAGACGCAGTCCCCGCTCTCTTCCAGGGCCACCAGGTACAGAGAGGAAAGGAGCGAGAATGGTGTCAAGACTTTGGACAGAGGGGAGTTCTCCACTGCACCTTCCCGCTCTCTCGGCTTGAGCTCACCTGCAGTTTGAACCTTCCTGCTTTCCCCGTGGAGAATTTGGTTGAGGAAGAAACAGGAAAAGCTAATCCAGGGAGCAGATCACAGTGGGAAATGAAGCAGAGCCCTTCTTCAGTTGAGATGGGCTGTTGTACCTCAACTATCTCTAACTCATCTCCTCGGGTGCTAACAGCCTGCATCACCTGCCCAAGAAGTGGGGAAAGTGCTGAGCACTAATTCCCAAAAGGTTTCCCTTGGATGGCCAAAAGGAGAAGGGGTCCCTGTCCCATGGCTCGCACGCACTGTTTCCACGCCCCTGACTGTCCAGGGCTATGACTTCTGCTGGAGCTTCTCTTTCAGGTCCCGGTTCTCTCCCATTTCTCAAAGCTGAATTTAACTCCATCTCTTCACCCATAAGATCCTTCACAATAAATCCTGACAGCAGCCACAGGGATATCAACCATGACAGCCCCTTTCTGGGCAGTATATAGCCTAATAAAGTAAGATACTGACCTTCCCTCCCTTCTTGCTGTCTAGCTCTGCCTATAGCTGTCACTCAGCTGTCACCCGTCTCCATGAACCACCACCCTAGGATGGAGAAACAGGATCGTCTCTAGTAAGAAATATCAACTGGAAGAAGCCCAGAGATAAAGATAAAAGATCTAGAAAAAAAATGGCAATGGCAGAAAAGACAAGACCAGAGAGAAGGCACATTAATATGCTTAAATATGCAAGGTGCTCCTGCAAGGAGAGAGGCAACCGTCCTTGGCGGACGGGACAAGAAGTCTTGGATTTAAACAGGAGCCGGGAGCACTGAGGTTAGACGGTTTCTGCTTTGCACAGGTTGGGAAACTGAGGCCCGGGGAAGGAACTGCAGAGAAGGAAAGAGTGGAGAAACCGGAACGTATTCCCCAGAGCTCGCAACTCCTTGTCTCATGCTGTGAGCTCTGGAACAGACCTGTCTAATGTGCACTAATGAACCTACGGCCCGAGTGGCTCGGAGAGTGAACTGAGCTGCTCTCCTGGGAAAGCAGAAGAGGGATTTGCGGTGAGGAAAAAAGCTGGCATTGCCCCCATGCAGATGGATCTATATGCCAAGTGTCTGCTCTCCCGGCTCTCCTCGGCAGGATTTGTAAATGGAGAATAACGCAACCTCAGGCATTAAAGAGGGAGGCACAGATGGGCTTCGAGATCCCTCGGTGGGCAGAGCACCCAGATTCTGGAAGACTGAAACCTGGATGTCCTGACTTTCCAAAATGATCTGTCTTTGCAAGGAAATTCACAGCTCCCTGAGGTTAAGATGCTCTTCTTCCCTCCGCTCCCCTGCCCCAAGCTCCATCGCTTCCCCGTAACCTGCAATCTTACCCACCCATCTTCGACTGCCACCTCTTTTCTACTAACTTTGGGCACAGTAGGTTTCTCTCTCTTCTAATTTCGTCTAACGATGCTGAATACAGCTGACGGAGAGATTCAGACCCAGCTTCAAGCGAACGTCCACCCTGGAAGCCTGGCCGTGACCTCTTCCCGTGCTGAAGGAGGTTTGACTTGGGCCGGTGCCTTCAGAAGCCCTTCGGAGTTAGTTCAGGACAGCCCTTCAGGGCTGCCTTGTTCGTTGAGACAGGGCGAGTGGCAGCGCTGAGCTCTGGCTGCCCTCCCACAGGCCACCCAAGGGGGCTGGGGCATTCTGCACGCTCTCGGGCATGAAACTGTGAGCAGCAGTCCAAGAAACCTCCAAGCAGTGGAGCTGGCCCAAGTGATGCAAATCAGCATTGCCCCACTGGCCTCCCCGCATCTCTGCCCCGGAGAGCGCTCCGTGCCTTGCTGCTGGTTGGGCTTTCCTTGCCTGTACTATTCTCCTCTCTCTTCTTCTTCCTTTGCTTTCCCTTGCTCTTCCCAAAGTATCCTCACACTTGACTTACCTGTCATGTAATCTTTCCAGTCCCCCTGCAGACAATGTCCCTGGCACAGTAATTACGCCAAAAACCGAACCAGAAGGACTGATTCCTAGTTGCTACAGACAGCTGGAGCTCCCCAGGTACTGGACGAGGATCTAGCCTCAGGAACGCCCAGATGGCTATGAGACATCTGGCTCCCACATCTGGTGCTCTGGTTCTGGAGACCACAAAACCCTTCAGAGTATGTGTAATCTCCAGTAAATGTACGAGACCACCACCTGATCAAGACAGCAGGTTGAAGGATGTAGCTCAGTGGGTGCATGACCCGTAGGTCACTTTCAGCTGCCGCAGCTCACCAAGGCAATTTCGGCTTGTGTCTGTTAGTGGGGACGGATGGAGAGGTCTGGAACAAGCAGCCTGAAGAGATGACCAAGCAGGTCTTCCCTCCAAGCCCTTCGGAAGAGCAATGGTGGAAACCCTGCAAGCCTTGGAGGAGCCATGCTGGGAGGTGGGAGAACACAGAGCTTGCAGAAGGACTAGGAAGCAGCGGTTTCTCAGGGGACTCACTGAAAACCAGGCTGTAATGCGTGCCTGACCTCAGCCTCCCTCCCCATCCCCACCAGGAGCGTGCTGCCTTGTGAAAGAGGAGGGCAAGGAGAGGAGACATCACCAGGGAGTGAAAGCACCACGGGAGATAAACACCTTCTGCAAGGGAAATCCAGCCAGCGCAACGAGCCTGAGGCGTCTCACTGCGGCCGTGGGCCACTGTGCTGCACCTGTGTGGCCAAAGCACGCTCAAGCAACGCGTCTGCGTTACGCTGATGGCTTTTCCTCAAGTACAGAGACATGAGCAATATTCTGACGGCTCTGCAGAGCGCTGGAAAGGTAGGCTGGCAACAGCCGGTGATGGCATTTGTGCAAATCCACTTCTTGGCATCGGCCTGCTAAAGAGGGATTGAAGCAGAAAGGAGGACAATGGGGTTTATTTGGAGGAAAAAAACGGCATGTTGAAATGGAATGGAAACCAAGTGAGAGAATTCTCTGGAGATCTCATGACCTGACTGCAAAACCAAAACAGCCTTGAGCTTCTGTCTTAAGCCTGAGCATCAGCACTGCTTAACCAACGGCAACAACAGCCGCAGCGCAGCACTCAGCTGGGCTCCAGCTGTCTTCCCAGCCCCGCAGCTAGAGGCAGCACATACCAGTACCCAACCAGTCCCACCAATCAGCCAGGTCAGGTCTTACTAGATGGTCCATCACATGGCCCAGCCAGGGGCTCACCAAATGAGACAAACCATTAACTCCCTTCTTAAGACACCATGAAGATGTGCAGACGACATTTCTTGGTGAAAGAACTGACACTGCTGAGTAAATCTCCCTGGGAGCAGAGGGCTGGTGCAGGGCTCCCACCCTCCACTCCCCAGGCTAGCTGAACCACGGTGCCATTCCCCAGCACACACCGGCATGGCCAACGAAACCGAACCCCCGCCTAGGAACACACGTACACCCCCGCACTCCCCCACCCCATCCCGCTGGGAGAAGGCAAGAGCAGACAAACCATCCCTGACCTACACAAGGCAGAGTTTCAGGGCAGTTGCCACAGGCAGTTTAAGGACCTACCGAGACGAGCACAAAACTGCTGGTCCACACTCAACTCGGTTTCCAGGCAGTGCCTATGTGAAGTTATAGCATCTACTAGTTGCAAAGAGACACAGAGTCTAACTTACATCTTGGCACCTTACTCTCATTGATTGCAGATGGGAGTTAGGTGCCAGAACAGGAGCAAGAAGTGAGCCGAGCCACCTGACTTAGGGCTGAAATACTACCGCTTCCCCAAATCGTTGCTGCCGCACCATCTAGCCTGCATCTATTTCAGGCACTCATCGTGTTCCCAGATGTACACTAAATGCTGGGAAAAGAGTGGCCCAACAGCCTGGATGTAAGACTGGGGCTTGAAAGACCTGGCTTCTCATTCTCGTGTGCGGAGAATAGGTGGAGAGCAAGGCTATGAGCACGTCTCTTCAGAGCTGAGTTGCCTTCTGTCAGTAAAATAGGGAGAAGAATTGCCCAAGCAAACCTACCTGCTGTGCACCCAAACTCTTATGTAAATTTGCATTTTATCCCTACGTAGCTGAGTCTCGGGAGACCCTAACAGAGGAAGGCAGCAGGTACAAATGTTACTTCCCAGAGCTGCCAGCTGCGAACGCTGCTGCATCCACGGCTCAGACAGCAGGACTGCCCCCCCCGGCTCCAGAGTGCTGCCTTTCTCCCCCGTTGGCTGCTTCAATTTGGGTTCCTGGGCTGGGTTTGGAGCCTTTTTTTTTTTTTTTTGGAGAGCACATTTATTAGGGAAGCCCTTTAATTTTTCCGTTTTGGAAGAACCCCAAATGGGCTTCCCGGCAAAACTAATGTGCAGGCGCTCGGCATTAAGCACTGAGTAATCCTGGAAGTACAGACCTGATGTCTCTACAGGCAGCAATAAACTTTTCAGCACAATATTGTAACCTCAACTCTTCCTCCTTTAATGGCTTTTCTCCATGCCATTAGCATTGCTGCAGAACTTTCTGTGCATGGCATGCATGCACGGACCCAGGCAGGCGCGCTCAGAAGGAGGCAGGGCCTTGGGGGTCCGGGCTCAGGTGCAGCCATTTCTCCAGCCTCCTTGGGTCGGGAATGCAGCCTGAAGGGTGAAACACACACAGAAATCCTGGCCACGGTTCGGATGCTTCTTGCCTTTATTCTTTGCAGGATACAATGGCGTTGTGCTAGTTTGGGAGCAGAGAAAGAGGATGGGGTAATACTCCACAGTTCTCTGCCTCGGTGCCCGCAGGGTCGCACCTGGAACACGACGTGGTTTCTCACCCTGGGGTAGGCTGGCATACGGCTCAAGCACCAAGCGCGCGGAGATCAGGCTGGATGAGGCAGGTCAACGCAGAGAAAGGGATCTGAACGCACAAGACCCAAGGCTGTGTCGTGGCATCTGCCACCGTGTCCTTAATCTCGGCCCCAGTGCAAGAAGCTCTCACATACATCTCCTCCAGGCGGTGGGACCACCTCGGGTCCCCGAAGCAGGGGCTGGGGGAGAGCAGGAAAGGGGTCCACAAGCTAAACCAAGGATCGAGGATCATGGGTGAGCTCCTTGGCTCCCGGGGGTCCTGAGGGCTGGGTGCGTGGCAGGTCCCTGCACCAACATCTCCTGGCTTCTGTGGGCAGCTGTCCCTGGCCAGGGACAAGTTTGGGGCCAGAGACACATGTGGAGGGTTGGTCTAAGTTCAGGGATATGAACAGATCTTGCTCAGCTGAGGGCAACAGGTCGTCCTGGGCTGACCACAGCTCGTGTCAAAGCGCAGCATACTGGGAAGGAGTAGGACGTCTGGGAATAGTAACTGGTTGCCTTGTGACAGCTCTCACAGCAGCACCGGGGAAGGGGGACTCCCTTCCAGTTAGAGGGATGAAGGCACACTGGTTGGACACTGGTTTTCCAACCACAGAGGTATGGGAGCATTCACAGAGAAGAACCAGCTCAATTCCCCGTCTTGGTTTTCTGCTGCTCTACCTACCAGTGGCCGAGACGGCTACAAAGGCAAAAAACTCGGGCTCTGGAGAGCCCTTCGTCAGCTCAGCTGGCTCCCTCCAGTCAATTAAAAAGCACTACCGGCTGGCTTGGAGGAAGAGCCAGCAACAGGACCAAGTGCAAATTAATGCACGGAGGAAGGAGAGTTTTCTGCCGCTCAGCAGCCTGAGCAGCCCCATCGTGAAGCAACCTCAGCCGGGAAGAGCACGGGGCTGGGACCAGCTCTGCTTTTCTCTAATTGCATTACATTACATGAGACTGGGGGGGACTGCCGTCAGCTGGGCAGCGCTAGCAGGGGCCAGAGGGAGGTCCAGGCCCCCGGCCTTCCTGAGCAAATTGGCGCCTGTGACCTTGCAAGAAGGAAGATTTTGAGTGACACTGGGGCACCGTCTCAGCAGTAGAAGCCTGGGAACCTGCATCAGCAAGTTTCGGCTCTTGGCTCTTTTTCTTCTTCACGAAATTAAAGATGCAACACTTTCGTCTGAAAGCAGACAGAGTTTTCTGTCTTCCACCTTCAAAAAAATAATTCTAAATTTAAAAAAAAAGGGCAAATTTTCTCCTGGAATCGATTTTCAAGGCCAACTGGCAACGTTCAGCGTTGTGTGAGACAGAAGATACTTCCAGACTCTTCAGAAAAAGTCCAGCAAACTAAATATCACAAACGGGTATCCACCTAGGGTCACCAAGGACATCAGGGCTGTCGTCTGGGTCTTTGGGCCAAGAACTGAGGTATGCCCTGGCTCCTCTGTCCTGTGCGGGATGCACCCCTGCGTCGGGTTCTTAGATGCCTTGTCCTCAGGCCTGGCAGCTGTAGCAAAGGAACGCAAGCCCAAAAGCCCAAGAGCCCAAGAGCAAGAGAAGTACTCAGAGATGGCTCGGAACCACCGACTCCCAAAAGCTGGAGAGCCTCCCTTCTTCCTCCTGCTGCCTGCGGGGGAGTTTACATGACACAGTGTACCGATCAACATTAACCAAGAATAACCAGCGCTACCCAAGCGCTGCACGACTCCGAAGGCTCCCAGGTCTCTCTTCCCAGCCTGATTTGGGCTAAAGCAAAACCTCTCTTGAGGACTTTGAATTCCAGCTTTATGCCCAAAGTTTCGGATTCAGGATTAAGGAAGGCTGCCCCTGGGACTTTCAGGATACCCGGCAGCGAGGTCTTCCAGTCCCCCAGCAGCGGCACTGGTGGGGTCCCCCACTCAGGTTACAACGACCTGCACTGGGACATGAACAGCAGCTTCCTAGGAGGCTTGAGGACGACGGCCCCCCACGACATACTCTTGGGTCTGTGTCGTACCGAAGCTAAGAGCACCAAGGCGTAACCCAAGCGGCTTGCACCGAGGTGATGGACGGCGCGTGGTTCCCTGGGCTCTGAGGAAAGGTAGCGAGAGAGGAGGCTGTGGTCAAAGAGGACGTGAGCCGACACGCTCACGCGCGCACAGTACTAAGTGCGTGAGTCTCTCTCCAGCAAAGTAGGTCACATCAACAAGAGGCTGGCTGAGCGAAACAGGACGCTCTGGTGTTACATTAACATTAAAATTACCATTACGAGCCACTCGCTCCTCCCTCAGGGTCCCCCTGTGGACCTAGCTGTTCCTTCCTCTCGCTGGCAAAGCCCCGAAGAAGAAGGAGAAAGGCCCTGGGAAGAGATGCAGAGGTTCGGACCCTGGCGAAGGGCGGAGAGGGGGGAATCGCCTGGAGGTGCAGCCCGCTGCCTGCAAGAGGGGACGGGGCTTCGCTGCCTTCGGCTGCGGGAGGCAGGAGGAGGAGGAGACGGGTGCCAGAGTCCCAGAGGAGGGCTCCCAAACCCCAGGAGAGGGGGGGCTAGGGAGCACCCCCTCCCCGGGGCCAGGCGGTGCCCGGGTACCCCAGCTGCTGGGCAGGCACAGGCAGGGAGAGGGGAGGCTGACGGACCAATTCTGCTGCGCCGGCGGTGCGTAGCATTTATAGTGCCGCCTTACAGGCACCAGACAGAAACTTTAAAAGTCTGCCCGTGTTTTGAGGCCATCACCGGGGCTCTCGAGCAGCTCTCTGCAGCACTCACCTCCCAGCCAGGAGGAAGGAGCCTGTTTTCCTGCAGCCACCTTCCAGCGCAGAGGCTCTCCCCTCCTCTTCCTCTCCGCTCGTCGCTTCAGCCTTTCTCAGCTGTCAGCCAGGGAGGGGACGGATCCAGATCCTACTTCTGTCAGCCCACCACAACCCGGAGTCACGGCCCTGGAGAAGGCCCCTGTGTAGATGGACCCTGAGACCCGCGACCACCCGTGACAGTGGCAGGGAGGGAGGGAGGGCACTTTTCTCCAGACTGGAGCAAATAAATAAATAAGTCATCCCCGGAGCTCCCCAAAGGTGCCATTAAGGAGCAGAGAGTTAGTGATTAGTGGCAACAGGAAAGGGGGAAAAAAATTATAAACAAAGAAGTCATCGTCGTGTCCATGGGGAGAGCACTTCTAAAAATCCTTTAACAGGGCTCATTAAATATACATGGCCTCAGTGGCTGGCTATACATCCTGATTAGCCCATGACTTCAGCTCCTGGAGTCCAGGGTGTTTCTGCTCCTCACCAAGGAAATAAAAGCAGGTGGTCCATCGCAGCGGCCAGCGCGGCCAGCCAGGGTCCTGCACATTGGCACGGAGAGATCACGACCCCGTGGAGCCCTGCGGACCTTCCTGCTGATAAATACGGCACGGTGGGCGCAGGCACGAGCTGACGCCTTGCTGTGGGGTGCGAAACGGGTCCGACCTATTCATTCTGGGTGAGAAACAGAATGAGAGAGAAGGAGGAGAAATCCGAAAAGGCCCCAAAGACCCGCTGTCCCGTGCTTCCTTCCGCCTCTGACAGCCGCAGTCTTGGCGTGTGTCTCGGGGAAGGGGAAGCTTTGCAAAACATCCCCCTGTTTTATCCGGGTCTGCTGGAGCACAGCCACGTGGCACAGCGGGCGAGACGCTGCAGGGCGCTGCGCAAGTCTTCGCTG
Source organism: Sagittarius serpentarius (assembly GCA_034782735.1). Lineage (NCBI taxonomy): Eukaryota > Metazoa > Chordata > Aves > Accipitriformes > Sagittariidae > Sagittarius > Sagittarius serpentarius. The sequence continues at coordinate 1,074,537 of JAVKLA010000039.1, read as the reverse complement.
CAGTCACACTCACGAGGGCCAGGGGACCCGCTTAAAATTTGTGCGCACCCTCTACCCTCCACCCTCCCTTGCTCTTCTGGTGGAGAACACGCAGCTCACCCACTCATTCAATCACAGGAGGCGTTCAAGGCCTCTTTCTTTCCCCTCTTCCTTTAATGGTATTAATATTTTATTACTTTTCATTGGAAGAAACATGCAAATGAATGTGTGTGGGAAGGCCCTGGAGTCTTCCAATGTTAACAAAACAAGTAAACAAGGATTGTCCTCCTTACGAACGATGTTAACACAATATACAAGTGTTGTTCTACAATCGATAACCTCATAGGAAACTCGGGTGGCTGGAGGCTCTGTTACTACATTAACTCAGATTGTCATTAAAAGGTTTCTGCTCTGCTGATCAGATATTTTTTTTCCCAAAGCAATATGAGAATTTCTTTCAAACATTACAGTAGGATCAGAGAAACACAGGGCTGCACAGGATGTCATGGCTTGAGTGGATCAATTCCTAGCATCTCGGGAGCTGTCCCAGAATCCCCAAATGCTCCTAAGGCAGCAGTGACATTTTCAGCCCGAAGACCATAGTTTGGCACCAAGGCTATAGAGTCAAGAGGCAAAGTTGACTATAGCTTCACCGCCTTAGACAGTCGTAGTGTGGAGCAAGGACGGAGGCAGCAGAAAGACTTGAAATCACCACGAACAATGTCCTGATGTCCCTGCTTGGGAAGGGAGATGAAACCAGGAGTCCGTGCATCTCTGCGCACGGTCTTCTACTGCCTGAACTAAAGGAGGTTAGAGCTCTGAAAAGCTCTTACCCAGTTTGGCTGCTTGCAGGAGACAGATCCTCAAATGGGAGATCTGGAAAGATGCAAGACGCGTATTAATATTTCAGTATAAAGCATCCACCCCAAAACACCTGGGTGAGAAGGAACGTGAGATTTATTGCCATTGATTTTTAGCCACTGGTCTTATGACGGAACCTAATTAAAAGCCGCAGTCTCATGCAATATGAACCCTCTCAATTCAGACAAGTCAAAGTCCTACAAACACCACATTTGCCAAAAGTCATGATAATCACCATATTGTATGTGTGGGACCCATGACGGGTCTGCACAAAAGTATAGAAAAATAGGAGCATGACATGAGAAAAGAGAAGAAAACCAAGATCGTACCCACTTGCAGTAAATTCACATTAAACATTACTAAAAGCAGGAGATGTAGCTGCAAAGAGCCTGTAAGATTGGGTCTGTCAAGAAAGATTTCTGGGTTTGATTTCTCAGGGTATTCAGGGTGTAAGAAAAGGAGCTTATGAGGTCCTGCTGCACTAACCCGTGTGTCACCACACGGTGACAGCTTTCTTCTGTTTTTCCTCTTTTTTCAAATTCCTTCTGGTTTCATCCATTACTCGCTGAATCTTGTGCATGAAAGGTGGGAATATTGCACGGGAAATCCTGCTTGTGTGGCTCTGTCTAAGAAGCAACAGCTGCACGGAGCAAACGGGACGCTCAGGTCCGGCACAGCAGTCGCGGCTCCCCATGACCGAGCCAGTCTCTTCCCAGATCCGAGTCCCACGACTCACTCAATCACTTCCATAAACATCTCCCTTTGAAACAGCAGCCTGTTTTTCTCACTGCTTAGCCTGGCCTGGGCCAGTGGGTAGAGTAATTATGTTAATTCTGCCATCAAAATGATTAGCCCTTCCTTTTCGGCCAAGAAAACGCTGGAAATTGGCTCATGATTTATTCTGCGCTCTTATTTCATCTCATCCTTTTAACACGGCACTTGGGTCTCCCTGCAGCTCGCTGGCCAATTAGTCGAATCAAAGGAGGCACATAGAAATCCAGGCCTTAAACGCAGCTCGGGTCCACGCGTCGGCAGGATCCGGATGGATCCGTTCCCCGGGAGCTGGGGAAGTGGCCTCTCCTTTTCCCTGGGGATCCTCCACCAGGCTGGACTTTTCTCCTTCGTGTTCGTGAAACCACCTCCCTGGGGGACGGGCGGCTCTTAAGTTCATGAGTTTCTCGGTGACGTGGAGACTCTCTGAGCTCGGTCTGAAGATGAAGGAGACTGGTCTTTCACAACCTAAACCAGTGATAAAACTGCTGGAATAAAACCCCCATTCCCAGCAGGAGGCAACCAGTAGTGTCTGAGCCTGGAAGGGGCCAAGCTCCCTCACTCAGCCCTGCTCCTGGCCGTGCTGGGTGCCTCACCACGACCAGAGCATTTTTCTCTAATCTGCTTTCCAGTGCCCCGCCATGGGATCTCCAGCACTTCCCTGGGAAGTCTTCCATGGCCTGACACATCTCTCTCTCAAGAGGTTGTTTCCCTGGGCATTTTGTTTTAAATTAAATGCCCCATTCTTCTTTGTTGTGTTCCCTTTATGCCTTGACTTGTTCCTGCACACCCGTTTTGCTGAGAAACGATTCCCATTATCATCCATTCAGAGAACCGCACACTTGGCCCTTTCACCCTGCCAGTCGTCCTTCCCCGGTCTGTCTCGATTTTTATTCTGATGCATTAAAGCTTTAGACACTTCCCATATCTTGAAGCCTGGGAGCTCCATGAAGTGTCCAGGGGGCACACCAAGAGGGTCTTCCTGGAGCTGAGCAGAGCCAGGCCACCCTCTACCTGCCCTGCCCTTAGCAAACCCCTCCAAGATGCCCTGCTATGTCACAGCTCACACGTCTGCGATCTCCTGTTCATGACACGTCTCCGTCCTCACTCTTGTGACCCATGGCACTGTCCCCAAGCACACTCTCTGCCCCTCGGGCACGGCACCACCGGGCTGCTGGGGCTCATGTGTCTGCCTGCAAGGACACCCCGAGTCCCTTCCCTGCCCGCACAGCCAGGTTACGGCGTGGGACCGGTTCGCACTTCCAGGAGGAGCTGAGCCGCGACCACCGTGGAGCAATTTGTCTCCTGCCGCCCCGTCTCAGACCGGCTCCTGCAAGCTGCTAAGTGGAAGTGACTCCCAAGTTCTCCTGGGGCCACCTCCCCATTTATCTCAATGGAGAGCGGTGACATCCCGGACTGTGATGCATGAGGCATGCCACCTTCCTCGGCACCGTGACATCTCTGGGTTTTCTGCTTTGCTGCCTCTCTGCCGCGCTCTCCCATGAGACACCCGTCACCGCTGGGGGTGACGGCTTCTGCACTCGGTCCGGCGGGCAGCCATAGTTCCCAGGAGAAAACACATTATTTGCACTTTCCTTTAAAAAAAAGGAAAGGGGGAAAAAAAATTATCCACGGACATGTCTGAAATGCCAATGGCCGCTTTTGCACTTTCTGGTTTGCTCCCCTCTGGGCTGTCCAGACTAACTCCATGGCCACCAGTGCTCCCCGGCCCCCAAAACAGCCTGGGGGGAGAAGGAAGACTTACCACTACTCCAGCTGTCCTGAGGCACGGAGCAGCCCCGCCAAAGGCAGCACGACTGCTCATGCGTCACGGCAGTGGCACTCAGGGCTTGGGGACAGGTGACCTCACGCAGGAAATTTGGGATGGGCACAGGGCTGAGGCCAGATGTCCCAAACCCCAGACTGGTGCTTTATCCATGAAACTAGGAGAAATACTACCCCATGCCTCAGCAAAAGGCCCTGATGATATTCGGTGCCTCTTTCCCACCCTTGCACTGGGCAAATTATCCAAACAGCATTAAAAAACAGAGTCGGGTTTTCCAGAAGACGCCCTGGGTGGCAGCACGAGAGTCCTGGACTCAGAGAGGGGCAGAGTAAAGCGGTTTTCCTTAATACCTGCTTTTCTGTTTGAGGTGTCCCCACTCCCAGACTGGAGACCCACCACTAAATCAGCAACAGCCTCTCGCTCTCGGTGGGTCATTCAGCCCGAGCCACCGAAGGAGCATCCCGGCAGCCTGAAACGAGCTTCACACCCCGCTCAGCGGTATCGGGAGGAGATTTAATTCAAGCCTTTCCCTGCTGTCAAAGCAAGCAGAGTCCTAGCAGCAAGCTGCAACCGTACAGATTCAAACGGCTTCTAAATTACTCTTGCAAACCCTTTCAGCGGGAAGCTTTCCTCTGTATAGTGTGAGCGATGGGAACTTGGGGACTGATCTGAACGGCAGCGCCTTTCCCGAATTAACATACTACAGGAAGGAGGAAAGGTGGGGAGAGCAACACTACCCGCTCCCCCGCCCCGTGCCGCAGCTCCGAACTCCTCTGCCTGGCGGCTCCGGAGCCAAGGGCTATAAATTACCAGGAAGTGACTTTTCTCGTAAATGGTTTTAATTTTTGTTTTTATGTTCGGAGGGGGAACTGTATGATCTATAGCACAACAGATTGCTGCTGGTTCTCCCGCAGAGCTCTTGGGCTTCTCTCAGCCTTTTTTTTTTTTTTTTTTTTTTTTCCCCCTGCTTTCCCATTAACGGGCAGCCCTAAAGCAAAGCCGAGGATGCTCGTTGTCAGTCAAGATCATTCCCAGACCCGAGCCGGAGATGGACAGAGGCCGTTGGTGCCCAATAATTGCCTCTTCCAGGCCATCATTTCTCACTGGCAGGAGGAGGGAGGTCGTGAAGTCCTAAAGGGCGACGATGCTGCTGCGCCTGCTGGGGCAGCCCCGGTTCATCGGGGCTGCTGCCCTCCGACACCCTGCCGAGGGGGGTTGTGCTGAGGCGTGCACGGATGCGGAGGTGGGTTTATTGCACCCTTCTGAAACAAGGAAAGGCCGGTCAGTCTCTGGGGAGAGGAAGGATAGAAAGCCATAAGGCTGCAGGTGGGGAGCTTTTTGGGGGGTTATGGGAGCAAGGGTCCTTCCAGCATGGTATTTACTGCAGCTGCAGTGCCATGGCTGCTGCACCCTTGTAGGGCAGTGACGGAGAAAAGCATCTCAAATCACCTGGTACAGACAGAGCCACCAATTCACGCTGCCTGTGCAGGATGCAGGACCGGGCAGGCAGGGGACACGGATCAGAGGCACACTAGCTGGTGGGTCACAAGCCCACGGGGGTGCCGGTGCAATCTAACAGCATGAATCCAGTTTGAGTCAGCCCCAAGGCAAGGCTGGGTTTGATCAGACTGGCAGCCTGAGAGCAGCACTGGTTTGAGGATCTCTCCTCTGTGCTGCCTTTCACTGCAAACACACCCCTCACTGGCAAGCCACTGGCTTTTTTTGCTCTCATAAACTTCTCAGGCTCCAGTGAGCTGAAGGCTGAGGTTATTAAACACAAAACACCATCACCAGCCAAAACATCACAGGCAGTGCCAAAACCATGCCATGAAATCAGAGGAACCTGAAACACGGCTGCTAGAGAGCAGCAGAGGTGCGACCTCCTGCAGCACAGCAGAGCAGCACACCTACGATCTCCAACACTGCCAAACCCCAGCTGCAAATTAACACTCCAGGACTGTTAATTGGAAGATGCGTCCAAAGGAGGCACCGGCCCTCACGTCTGCATCCAAGAGCTTTAGCTTGTTCAGATGGGAGTCGCTTCTCAGGGAGTTAAAGCATCAGCTTCAAGCCTTTGCTCTGGAAGTTCATTGCACGCTTCCATGCATCCCTACCACAAACAGCATCCTACACGACGATAGGCTTGCCGGTCTGGCCAGGCATCCCCAGCGGGGCTAAATACGCCACCAGACCCCAGCCCAGGTCCCTTCCAGTGCCTCCACCTCTCCTGCAAGCTGAGCTGCCTCTGCTGCCCGCACAGCACTGTCCCACTCCTCCCTGCGAACAGCCCGAGGTCCCAGCGCTGCGCAGAGCCGCAACGGGTGAGGACACCAGCCCCTTCTCCAGTAACGCCGTGGAGGTGGCGTGCGTCGAAAAGCAAGGAGGTTGCAAAAAAAAAGCTTCATGGGGCGTGGGATGCTGCTGCTTGGCCTCCCCTGGAGCTCGGCCACCCCCAAAGTCAGCCCTGCTGGACCAGCCCAGCCCTTTGCGGGGAACGCTCCAGGGGGAACACAGGTTCCCGTATCCACGGAAGAGCCCACCTCATCCCTTGCCAGAAATCAGTCGTCTCCTTTCTGACAGCAACATGTTGAGCTTCAGCCCCTTGAAGCTGGACCACGGAGGCTCGTTCCTCCTGGTCCAGCTCATTACTGTTTACTTTTTATTATTTATTTATTACCATTACCACCACCATTACCTTTTCTACCACGTAGATGACTAGTGGCAATGCATTTCCTCCTAATCCTGTCCTCGTGCAAGCTCTGCACCCAGCCTCCACCCCTCTAATTCCTCTGCACTTTCTCGCCTCATGTCCCCGCTCACCGGCTGTCATCGGGGCACCCGAGCCTCCTGTCAGCACACGGCGTGCCTTGGCTATTACCGTCACTCATGGGCTCTGCCCACGTGCCACTTTGTCTCCATGCAAGCCCAAACTGCTCCCCAAACCACCAGTTGCCCCAGTTGGTCATCGATCCCTCCCTCTCTCCTTCTCCTGAGGCTCCCGGCAGTTGTGGGGCCATCAAGAAGGTCAGGGGGGACGAAGCGGACGGTGTGCAAGGAGATGCTGAGGAAACAGGGCCGGAGAAAAGAAGTCCAGAGGGGGGATCTAACCGCTGCCGCTGGCGGGGCATCCCAGGCAGGCCGGAGCCCGACCCCCGAAGGCGCACTGCAGAAGGTCAGCGGTCAAAAGCTGCTGTGGAGAAAACTCCAGCCGAAGAAGGGAAAGCAGGAGGGTGGCCCTCGGGCTTGCGGAGGTCCCGTCCTACCCAGATTTTTTTTTTTTTTTTTTTTTTTTTCCCCAGCGGTTTCTACGATAGGGTGAGCCAGATCAGGAACTGGATCTAGTTAACACTGACCCAACAAAAAAACCAGTTTGCTGCTGGAGCATGCCTCTTCGCCAGCTCATTGCCTGAGCAAATGGGACATGGAGCGCTCTGACGGACTTGGCGGCGGAGAGGCCGAGCCAGGAACGGCCTCGACGTTAATTCCCATGGTCATTCCCGACAGTTTGGCTGCATTTGCAGGTTGGGTCACAAGATGGAGCAATTGCCCTATTTGTCATTCCCGGCTGGAACCCGCCGGTGCTGTCCTCGGCCGCGTCTTTGGGGAGCGGTGGGGACTTTTTGCGGCCCGGATCGGTGGGGTTTGCTTTGCTCAGGTCCCTGCCCCAGCAGATACCCCAGTCTGGCCGAACCTGCTCCTCAAATTTACCCTGCCGCACCACATTCCCTGCACAAGCAACCGGCACAGCGTGTCGAGCAAAAGGCCCATTCGGACCATCCGCGCCGGCTGCCTTCCTACACCCCCACCCCACCTCTGCCCCACGGTCTGTCCCACCACTGGGCCCTCTGCATCTAGGAGGTCTAGGAGGCAGAAGTGTCTCTATCCCCAGATTTTGGGTCTCTTCAAAGCTGCTGGGGACGAACGTGTCTTTGACAGCACCACATGGGTTCCAACCTTCACGCCCAAGCGCCCTCAAGATTCAGTGGGGAGCTGAGCTCCCATCTGGGTTGCAGAACTCACCTCGGGTACCACACAGGTCACAGCCCGGTATTTTGGGACCTGGCTGCACCTCGTAACTCTCCGGGAGCATCGGGGACAGGGGAAGAGCTGCCCCGTAGCTCAGGGAACGACAGGACTGTTTGATGGATGGCCTGCAAGCATCGTGGCAGGGAGGAGACAGCCAGCCCGGGAAAGGTTGAGAGGGAGAAAATAGCCAGAGAGGGCTGCGGGAGGCTGACATCTGCCCGTGGGAAAGGTGGAGGAGCAATGGAGGAGGTGAGCAATGAGGTGGTCTCTTGGAGGAGGTGGCTGGGGAAGGAAATGAAATGGGGGGGAGCAGTGAGCTCCCAGAGGGTGCCAGGGAGGCATTGCGCCGTTGATCCGGCCATGAAGAAGAGGCTCAGCGTGACTGTTCCTAGGGACTTACGGTGACTCATGCCAGCCAGGAGCCTCCCAAGCAGACCACTTTCATCAGAAAGTGATGGCTCACTTGAACTGGAGCTGTTCCACTCCTCCAGATCTCTCCTCATTAAAAACATGTTTGGAAGTAGTTGAAACGTCCCCTTTTTCCGCAGACGCATTTTTCTTAGGACAGCTTTTCTCTCCTGAAACTCGCTCTGAAGTTGATTGGCACAACAAAATGGCCTCTTTGGAGTCAGCAGCTCCAAAACAGTCATTTGGCCTCTCACTTCCCGAAAGCTTTCCGCAGGGTGGGAAAACCGCGAGAGCTCTGGGAGAAAACTTTTCTCAGCAGCTTTGGCCATCAGAGACCAGGCCAGCTACTTTCCTTATTCCCCACCCAAGCCAGCAGCACAAGGCATGGCTGCACGGACCCTTTGCCCCACACACCAAATATTTCGTGGAAGTTCAGGGCCACCCAGCACAAAGCAAACAGCACGGAGCCACAGCTGTATAAATATCTGGGGCCGCTGGCCATAACCCTTCCTCCAGGATCCCTGGGACCTCTCAACACGTGTGCGGCAACCGAGGGAGAAATGCTTGAGCCTCACCCCCATCCCCAGTGGGCTCCAGGGAGGGAACAGCTCCAGCTTCTCTCCCATGGAGTTGCAGCTGGGGTGCAGCAAAGGTCTTGGTTTTTCAAGCAACCCTTGTGTTCATCCCCCCCCCACCACGTCTCTGACCCACGGACATGCTGCCAGCAGCTCCAGCCTTTCCACAAGGAGTGATAACTGAGGTCTCACCACCGCAGGGTAGGTGGGTGGCCAAGGTGCCAGGTGACCTCCTGAGCAGCCTAGGCACCGTGGATGTGCAGGGGGAGTCCTGTGAGGCTGGGGAGATGGGAAGGAGGCCCTGGGCTCGATCCATGCGAGACAGCAAGGTGCTGGCCCCACAGGGCTTGCCGGCTCTGGAAGAGAGAGAGAGAGAGCCTGTGACCACTTCGCTTGAGCCCACCAACATTTGTGGGTCAAACCTCTCAGTCCCAGCCCACTGAGACCTGTTCTGATGGCTGCTGGGGCTTGGACAGAGACAGGGAGGCCAAAACGTGCGTGTTAGTTCTCAGGATCTGCTTGTCCCACGGCACCTGCCTAGGGCTGGCTAGATCCAGAGCAGCAATGGGTTTCTCCAGCAGAGACCAGACAACAGTCGGAAGCGGCAGCAGGGCAGCACACAGTCTCTCCTCCTCTTCCTCCATGAGAGCTGCTGCTCGGCATGAGAGACGAGCTGAATTTTTCCCAAGCTGCCCTCACCAGCTGGGTAGCAAACAAGGCCGAATTTCCCCCGTGCGAAGAGCGGCACCAACAAGCCCCATGAGCAGCCGACACAGCCAGCCCTAGAGTCCCATCGCCCTGGCTGGTCCTTCCCCGGTCCCCGCCAGCAGCCCCGGGCTGGCCCAGCTGCTCATTCCAGGCATGTTTCTCATGGCCGTCGGAGGAATGCAAAGCCCTGGGGTGTTCATGGAGACCAGCACCAGATCTCTTCCGAAAAGGGACAGCGGGGTGATGTCAGCGGAAACGTATTTTTAACCCGCATTCGAATGAAAAGGAAACGACCCAGAGGAAACGCATCAAAAAAAAAAAAAAAAAAGAAAAAAAAGAGCCTCCTGACAATGAAGAGTCCAGCTTTGCTTTCAAGTTACACTTTTCCCAGGACACTGACTCCCTCCGGCCCTCGTCCAAGAGGGAAAAGAGCGGCGAGGGAGCGAGAAGTCTCCCCGCACACCCCACAAACAGGAAGCATCGGCTATATAAAGATCGGGGCTGCGTCAGGAGGCAGAGGGGCAGGACATGGGACGTGCCAGGGCCTTGTGACATCCACCTGGACCACCAGCCCGCCTGAGGACAGGCACGTTGGCTGGGCCAGCCCGTGCAGAGCAGGGCAGCTCTGAGACGCCGTCCGACCTTCTTTCCTACGACCGTGCAGCCGGTGTAAGCCAGCCGGCAGAAAGGCGCATGCTTGCATCCTCAGCCACAGCGAGATAAACACCAGGGAAACGAAATGAAGGGGCTGCTTCTGCAAGGAAGAGTCTTCAAACATTTTCTTTTCCACAGTGCAGTGGACAGAGCCTGCTGGGTCGGGCAGCGGGCAGGGTTGCAGCTCCAAGCCGTGGCTCGGCAGACAGAAATCCCTGCAGCAAAACCGGGGGCGGCAGTAGGGGTTTTCTAGAGCCTCAGCACCCCAGTTGCCATCGAGCTCCCGTCACCCCAACAGGATCTGGATCGTCATCCCAGCAGGACCCAAATTTCACTCCTAAGGGAAAGCCATTAACTTCAGATCCACTGCTGGCTCCAGCCAAGGGTGTAATTTTGATGGGGAGGAAGCAACGGGAGAACTTTCTCCCACTCTGCATCCTGGAACAGGGGCTGACCCGGTGGCTTGGGTGTCCCGGTGGCAGCAGAGGGGCTGACCCGGTGGCTTGGGTGTCCCGGTGGCAGCAGAGGGGCTCCAGCAGCCGGCAGGAGGGGAGGGATGGGGCCAAGGTGGTGTCGGGAGGAGCAGCAGACCTCACAGGCTGGAGGGCCTCTGTTACAAAGATTTGCAGTTTCTCTCCTTCCAGGACACCTAACACCAACTTGCGTCTTGGGAAATATTGTCCCGGTCAAACGGCTGTCCGCCCTGCAGAGTTGTCCCATAAACCTTCGCCCACAGTCTAAAACAACCCCTTGTTTGTCTGCGTCCCTCCCCAGAAATGCTCTGGGCCCCCTCCTCTCCTCACCAGCCAGCTGCGACGCTGAACACGCATAAACAGCAATGCAGTGAGTTTCAAGAGAATAAAACCATCCCGCAGTCAGAGACCCCTTCTCCTCTTCGCCCCCCAGCCTGGCCGAGCCAGCAGCTCTCAGCCCATCCAGGACACTATCCCTCCCCACCCCAGAGCTGGGCTGTCACAGGGGAATTAATGCTCCGAGCCCCTCCACTGGCCTGACAGCTGATCGATGCGCAGAGGAAGGAGGTTCGCCAGCCCCAGACGTGGCCCCTTGCCGTCCCCTCTCCTGAACCCATCCCTTCCCATCCAGCAGGCTCGGGAAGAGCCATTTGTTGAAACCTCTGCCGGAGGGGCTCATTAACACCTTTTCATACCCCATTTCCTGGAAGGCACGAGGGTCCTGGGGACAGAGAGGGAGAGGGGGAAGCGGAGATGGAGGGATGGAGGGAAGAGAGAGGTGGTACCCCCACGCGGGGCATGCCCGGCCCCACCCGGCACCATGCGCTGTGAGCTAGCGCAGAGAGTGAATCCCCCCAAAAAAACTTAGCACCCCGTTAGATTGCAGGTGGGTCTGCTTCCTGGACCCGCTCCCCATCCCCCTGCAGATAGACACCCAAACAGGTACCCAAACGGGCACCCGAAGGCAGGGCTGGGGCCCAGCAGCCGAGGCTGAGGAGGGCAGGAGTGCCCCAGGAGGTCCCATGGGGCACAGACGGGTCCAGGACGTTTCCACGGGTGGATCTTCTCTACCAGCCTGAAGATCCCCCTGTGCTGCGTCCTGCTGCGATCTGTAAGGGGCTGAGCCCTGGGCAGCTCGAGCGGGCACGACCTCCCGGCCCCGCACAGCCCACGCTGTACACGGAGGCTGCTCGCTGATGGGGCCAGCATCTCCAAAGCCCCGGGGCCACTCCGTCCCTGGGTGAGTAGGTAACGTTTGCCCTCAAAGGCTGGAGCAGCACAGGCCCCAGCACACCGCAGGCACTGACCGCCTCTCCTTGATTTCATTTTTCTTCCAGGGCTGAACTCCAGCCCAGAAGCTCTTCCCCAGACCTGCACAGAGGAGTTATTTTTAAGCACCGCAGGCGGGAGGCAGGGGCCAAGAAGAGCTTGGACCCGGCTGCAGGAAAGGGGACCTTAGCAAGGCAGGAAGGAGCCGGAGGGTGGATACGAGGAGCACTCCCTGCCTGCAGCCACCGCGGCTCCTTCCTCTGTCACACACCGCCGGCTTCCCAGAAACGGCCGCCCAAGGGGAAGATGCTCCCTCGCCCGCCTGTGCACGCAAGGACGGTGGAGGGGACAGGAGAGGGCAGAGGTGGCGGTGGGAGGAGAGGAGCTTCCAAGAGCGTCCCGTCAGACCCCAGCCTGGGGGGATGTCCCCCGCAGAGGCCACACCAGTCACTGGCTTTTGCCCCCATCCACTGCTGGTGGGAGCAGCGGGAGGATGGGGCCGCAGGGGGAGGCAGCTCGGCTTGGCAAGGGGCTGCGATGCTGCGGCACACGGGGAAGGGTGCTGCAAGGAGGGGATTAGGGGAGCCTGAGAGCTGCACCGCTGCAACGGAGCAAGCAGGCGTGAGTTAGATGCCCGTAAGTATGCCTAAGCAGGGTACAGCAGCAGGCTGGAAAGGGTTTGGACCCAGGCACAGAGGGCAGAAGATGCTCCCTCCCCACTGCTGGAGGGAGCCCTGAGGTTCCCACCCTCCCTGTGTGCCTGCAGCCCTGGAACTGCCGCCCCAGCAGCACCCCGGTGCCCCCGGAGTGCCTGGCAAGGGCTGCTGACCCAAGCTGCCAGGTCCTCTGCGGGCTCTCGGGACAGGTTTGAGAGCTTTCTGCTCTGCCGGTGCCTGGGTGGCACCAGTACGATGCCGGAGGACGGCTTCTTCACCTGGGAAGCACGACAGACGAGGAACAAAAAGAAAAAGAAGAGCTTGAAGCAGCAGTTTCCCAGGCTTTCAGGCAAACCCTCAAATCAAGGGACTGTCTGATCTCAGTGTGTCCCATTTGCATCGCCGTTTGCCTTACGCCAGTGAGATGACGGCCCCGACTCAGAGCGGCAGCAAGAAGACACATGGCAGAGCCCCAGCCTCCTTGCCTGCAAAAATGTGGGCAGCACGTTCCCTCGCCAGTCAGTCTCTATGCCCATAAGGCAGATGTGACAATCAGGGGCAAACCCGAAAGCGTTCTGCACCCACCTGCCCAGCAACACGTGTCCAGCAGGTTTTGTGTGTATTTGAGGAGGGTTTCTTCTTTCTTGCCTCATATTTTTGGGAAAGCCTATTTGCCTCAGTGGCCTGTCTGCCTCTAAAATTGTGTGCCTGCCCTTGCTGTGTATCTGACAGTTCTGGGACTTTGAGGTAGATTTTCTTCTGGTTTAGGCAAGAAGACCTGGCAGACCAATCTTTGTCTGCAGATCAGATTTTTTTTCCTGAAATCGCTTTCCAGCCCCCGTGCGTTACCCAAGCAAATGCAAAGTCTTGCTGCAAGGAAATTGTTTCCAGGCTTGCATCAGTGAGTTCCTTGGGTCCGACGGGCCCGGGAAAGTGCAGCTTATTTGCGGGAGCAGAGGGAAAAGGGAAAAGCAGCTGGGCCAGAAGTTTGCTTTGCCGTCCCTCCACTCAGCTCCTCCAGACGGTCCCTATCTCCTGGCCTGCAAACTGCCCGCAGGTATTCCCACAGTCTCCCCCCCCAGCTTTGATGGACAACTTCCTTCACGCTGAATGACACTTGGGGACCCACCAGGGTGTGTGAGGGGTTTCAAGGATGGCTGACCCCGTCTCCACCCTGCAACAGTGACAAGAATGAGCCCTTGCCCCCTTCTTAATCCACCTTCGCCCTGTCGCCGAGAGGAGCCCGTGAACCCTGTCCCCTGACCTGCGGAACGTGAAAAGGAGGAGGCAGCGAGGGCGGGGGGAAGCCAGGACCGGCTGAGGTCGGCCAGCACTGGGCATCCCCCGGGGCTTCGGGCCACCCCCAGCACTCGCCACCCCGCATTGTGCACCGCGAGCGGGGAGGAAGGGGCGCTGGGGACGACCCCATCCCGCCGGCACTGTGAAAGCCGCCTTTGTTGTGGGGCTGTCACCCGGGCCGAGGCATCCTGGCCTCTGGTTTCCAGGACGACGGGAGGAGGAGGAGGAGGAGGAGGAGGAGGGTGGGCTGATGGGGAGGAAGGTGAGAGACAGCAGCAGGGAGGTTTGGACAGCGCGGGCAAAAGTGAGTCCCCAGAAGCGGCTCGGTGGTTTCTTCAAGGTACCCTCTTGCTGGAAGGGGAGATGCCGAAGCTGAGCCCTGAACCGCAGCCAAGCTGGGTGCGGGGTGAGCAAGGGGGTCAGGATGCGGCCCATGGGCCTGACTTGGCCGTATCCCACATCGAGCACGGTGGGGTCCCTTCTGCTGGCATCTCTTGGTCTCAAATCAAACCTTCCCCAGCTCCCTCCCGCTCGCAGAGCTCACGACCATTTGAGCTTGCAACGGATGGGACCGGTCAGCCCCAACGGCTGCTTGCCCGCTCTAACTGCTAGCTTACCCCCCCTCCAACCTCCCCCACCCATCCCTCCTAGCAGAGAGAGCTCAGGTGTATTTTTAGCCGAATATTTATGGTTTGTCCCTTTTCAGTTCTCCAGTTCCATCAGATTTCAGGGGAGTTCAAAGGTGTTTTCCTGCCTCCTACAAGCCCGAGGCTATTTATAGCTGTCAGATGTTGGCGGCTCAGCTTTCACGGACAACTGTTCGGTGACGATGTGCACATGGAAATGGCTCATTGCTGGCGAGTAACTCCAGGACCAGCCACGAGCCTGGGGAGTGACGGGGTATCGCTTACAGTCCTCTGCACGAGAGAGAGTCAGAAAGGGTGGGTGGTGAGGAGCAAAGAGACACTCCTTTAGGCTGGATATGAGAAAAAAAGAAAAATACCGCATTTGCCAGGGAGGTCTCTTAACGCTTGGGATGCTCCTCAGGGGAAACGATGCTAATCCTGCCCCAGGGGCTATGTCAAGCGAGGGCGGCCTAGTTGCCGTAGCTGTTCTTGCTGGTTCTAGCTCCGGGGATGCCCTTACTCTTCCTTAGGTGCTCAGGAGAGGACGACTATCATATTGACAGAACATCGTTGCTGATCTCAAAGCGCTGCCTGTTCTGACCTGGACTCCTCCACAACGTGCCGTGCCACAAGCCCCTCAGGTGCCCGTATCCAGCACCCAGCCTGCAAAAAAGCCTTCCCCTGGCTGGCACTCGGGGAAAGAGTATCCAGGGCTGCATCACTAAGAGCCAAAAGGGTCACTTCTAACATACCCACTGGCACGCAGCTGGGCTGACCTTTCCCAATGATGCCAACCGCCCTGACGGTGACCAGGCGAGCTCTGAGCCACCACCACGGCGGAGGGAGAGAGCTCGGCCGCCTGGCAGTGAAGTCTGGCCAGGCTGCAGGGAGAAACCAAAGGGGACGTCAGTCTAGAGCTTTGTCTTTCCATGGTGACCGTCGTGTCCAGGGACACCGAAAAAGACTCAGCTTTTGGGTCTTTTGGGATTACCTTGCTTCAGGGAAAAGGAGAGGTGGATCAAGACTCTTGCTTGCATTTCTGGTGTGTTGTTTCTTCGTCTTCTCCCCAGAAGGTGCATATCCCACTTCACTGGGAGAATACAGCAGGGTAAAGCAGGCATTTCAAAGTTTGAGAGACCAGGGGTCTTGCACCCCTATAAAAAATCCACGCTTACTTACAAAGCTGCCAGGAACGACCAAGCACCAGGGATCTCCGAATGCCACGAGGGCTTCGCAGGCACGGGCTTCGTGGAGCTGTGCAGCCGGCCACGAGGATGAGCGCCGGCTCGTTCCAGGCCTGACTTAACGCCGTGGCATCTTCCACTCCTGCTAAAAACAAGCTCTCTGCCCGCAAGGCACCTCCACTGCCGAAGGGACCGCTGCCTCCTGCATCTCTTCAAGTGCTTCCCTGCTCCGACCGAGGGCAGGGAGAGGACAAGAATACCACATCCCTCTGCGAGCACGCAGGAACTCGGAGAGAGAGAGATGGAAAAGGGCTGCCCGAGCCGGACAGGCTCCAGGGCAGCAGGGACACACACCCCCCCTGCTCAGGGAAAGCGCCAGAGAGCTTTTCATGGCCACGGCTGTCCCCGGATCTCCATCTTACACCCCATGTGAACAAAAACACTTCACCTTCCCTTTTTTTGCGTTCGCACACACCTCTCCCTTCAGCAGCAGCTGCCGGCGTACGGGGGAGTGGTGGACTATTTAAGGAGAACGCCCAATAACGTTACAATTACTTACCATAAAAGCCTCCTGTTTCCACTAACGGCCTAATGTTCCAGGCACCCGTCCAACAGACTCAGAGTTTTCTTACCTGCCCGCTGCAGGATTCACATCCACCACACTTCCCAACAGACACCTAGATGTGCCATCGCAGAACCGCAAGGCTCTGGAAGACCTCAAAGTAGCTGCCACGTCTGTCTGCAGCGGGGACAGCGGCTAGCAGGACCTTTCATCCCTACCGGCCGTCACCTGCTGGGATCTGCAGCGGGTTGCAAAGCAACAGCCGGTCTGCGAGAGGCAACGTCAAAACCAGCAGTTCACCTGCAGCCAAAGCAGTCTGTCTCTGACTGGCAGCATCTGCCCGGCTTTGACCACCGCGGCCGTTCCAGCGCGGTCCCCGGATGGCCACAACTTCTCCTGCTGACGGCAGGTGACAACGAAGGGGCCCAGTGAGACCAGATGCCGCTCTCGCCTCCTAACACGGTCACCCCGATGCTGGAATGAGGTGGAAATGGACAAACGGAGCAAAAACAAAAGGGCTCATAAATGTTTTTCTCGGTCAGATCCCACGAGCCCAATCAGCAACACCCGCGATGGCTTTTACAGACCAGGCTGGGCAGCGTGATTTTCTTCAAGTGTTCCCAGGGAACGGAAAAACACCATGAACATGTGTCTTGCTGAAAACAGCCTCTCCGATACGAAACCATGGTTGTTCGCCAGCAAAGTTACTTGTGGGCTTGGGAAACAGTTCACGAGCAGAGGAGATGAGATGGTGCAACAGGATGTGGGCATCTAATCTCTCCGTACCAGCAGACAGTCATAAGCGCTGGCGCTTACCCAGCAGTCAGCTACAATTTGTTTGCACACAGGGTTTGCTGGAAAATTGCATCCAGCCGTCCAGCTAATAAAAATCATCCTCACACAGCTCGCCGGCAGTGTTTGCTGAATGAGAGATGGATGCTAAATTATTCACTCTGCACCATCGGAGTCTCCGTGGTGGAAGAGAGGGGAGGAAGGTTTCGCGGCTGCTAGTCATGTTATGCTGTCAGTTACAGAGCACTTCATTCTCAGGGCTGTAAGGCTACCATCTGGTACTAAATTCACCAGGAAAAATGGAAAAAAAGAAGGCAGCATTTTTAAGCTTTGACTGCTCATCGTACAGCAGTTCTAGAACACATTTTCTAACAGTCATGAGAAGTACAAATCCAGGGGGAAGTGCAGAGTGGAAGGGATAATCCGTCATTTAGAGTATTCCACCTACACAGAGGCAGAAGAAACATGAGGGCACAAAATCCCATTCTGCCTATCCTGCCTGATACACCCGAGAGGTCAGTGGAGAGGGTAGACGTAGCACAACCTTCTAGATGTGTCACTGGGCTTCACAGCCAGGCACGCTCCCGTTCCTCCAAGTATTCACCTGTTCTCTTTGGCTGCTGAGCTACCTCTCAGCCCACTTGAATTTTGAAGGGTTTTAACCCTGACAACCAGGGCAATGAAAATATTTGCAAGGTGATCAGCATTATGGGAGGTCCTTGTTCTCAGTACGCAAGTAGAAACGCTCGGAGAGGAAACTTTGAGAAATTGCTGTTGGACGTTCACGGCCAGGTGCTTTGGTGTCCATGGTGGAAGTGTTTTGGTGGCACTGCACGGTGACGAGACTCTGGACGCATAATCTGTGTTTGGAAGCACACCCAGCCCAGCTGCGTACCACACGGAGCAGCTCGTTTTGTCAGGAACCAAACAAAGGAGACACATTAAATAGCAGAGCGGAGCATGTCCCCGCAGGCAGAGCTGGGGAAGAAGATAGAGCACCTTGGCTGGATATGAAAGGCTCCGGGAGAACAAAAGAAGAGAAGGAGGCAACAAAAATCAGACGGGAAAACAAGCTCACTAATTTGTTCAAAGAGCCACAGACTCTCAGCAATGAACACCAGAGATTTTGAGGGGCTTTAGTAAAGACGGAGATGAAGGCACCATGTGATTTGTTAATCTCTTACATGGTCCAGACAGGAGAGAGGGACAAAGATGCAATACTGCCACGCGGCTTCCCACAGAGCATCGCAATGCTGGGAAGAATTAAAACAACCACAGGATGCCCTGGATAAGTCCATTAACTGAGAGGGTTCTTCCTTTTCATGGCTTTTTCCTCCAGGCCACGTACCTTTCACCCTCAGTACGACTCCGGAGATCATAGAGGCTGGCACTGTATGCGGAGATGATGATGGAGCTTGAAAAACCAGGTTTAAGATCTTCAGCCTGCCGTGGCTTGGACTTAAAGCATCCACAACACACTCAGGAAGACAAAACTTGAGCTGTCTGCTGCCTGCCTGCTCCCAGCCCATCCAGACTGTGTGAAGCTTGGGCTCCCATAATACACTGAATGTACTCCGAGTATGTCCCTCCCCAGAGCTCCCAGCGTGGGGCTGAGGGCTCCAGCGAAGGCTATGGTGAGTCTTATCTGGAAGACGAACGCAGACTCGTAATAGGCAGCGCAGATGTGCCTGATAAGGTCCTGTGACAGCTGCAGAAAGCCCTACAACCTCACCCATCCTTTCTTTGTTTGGTCCTTTACCGAGTCGCTGCTTCCGAGAGGAGATTCTTCCTGCCTGCTGATGGGCCATAGGGCTCCATGTTGGGGAGATCCCTTGCATGAGGTCTGTACTGCTAGTGGAGCTGCCCACAGAGACGGCAGATCCTACAAAGTCCCCCTGCTCCTGTGCAAGGTCTGAAACGTTCTTGGGAAGAGGCACCAATGAACTCTAAACCAGCCTCCACCCAGCGCAGAAAGGCTCCACAAATTCCCTTGTCCTTTGCTGGGCTTCTAACAGTCTCCCATTCCTCTGAGACCAAACAGCCGGACTCTGTCAGTGACCCCTTCAGCACGTGTCTGGAGCTGAGGACCCGTGTCCTACCAAACCCTACAAAGAGTCAGCAGAGGCAAGGGCATGAAAACCGGGAAACACCATGACGGAAAAGGAAAGTGACGGGGACACACACCCTCTCCTTCTCTCAGGAGTCTGTCCCTCTTTGGGCATCTGAAGGAAGAGCCAGGCTGGAGTTTTCTGCTTGGAAGGTAGCTAGCTCAGGAGTTGACATTTGCATTGAATTGTAAGGTGAGGAGAAAAGCAACCCGCTGATTCCAGGAAGGGACTCCCGTAGCCTTCACTAGGACATAACCCAGACGCAGCATCCCATGAGCTCTATGGCTGAAGCTGTTGATTTACTTACCGCAAGGCTCACTTTTGCACCACATTTCATGCCTGGTGCCCCTTAACACAAGAAAGACCCGCTGACAGGAGGGGGTAGAACCTGGTTCTCTCTCAGCACCTGCTTAACGTGCCCCTTGCCATACACTCCGCCCATTGGCTTGACCCCTTGGACACAGCGGCTCGCAGTAGAGGTAGAAACCTCTGATATAAGCTTGAATTTCATTTCCAGTCCTCTTTGGGCTCTTCCACCTCTCCCATCTCTTCCTGCTCTGGAGCATGGACTGCTGAAGCTGCTGCTCATCCCAGTCGCCTTGCCGAGTTAAGAAGTGATGCTCCTGCACAGCCAGGGGTGCTGGATGCTCTGTTTACTTTCTAGCTCGCTCTCTCCCTTTCTTCCTGAAGTTGGCCTTTCTGTCCCTGAGGAGCTGAGGGACCATCAAAAGGAAGGCAAACCCCCACAAAATACCAGGTGGTAAAGTCCATAGGCGCACTCTCCAGGTAAGGCGCTCCTGCGCTCATCCCTACGTACAAACAGGGGCATTTTCCCCCTTAGTTCTTCTCTAGCATGTCAGCCTCATCCAGCCCGTTTCTTTCCCTCCAAAACACGGTGGGCTTTTAGCCCAAGCGTTGGGGGGTGTTTGATTTTTAATGCTTACTTATTTATTTTTGACATTGCACAGGCCATTCCAGCACCCGCTTTATCTCCAGTGATCTTTGACCCCTGCGTGTCAGGAGTTCAATCTGGTACGTTCCACTCTTTGCCCCCACTTAATTCTTTTTTAGCTGCTCGGCCTTTGAAACCTGGTGCCATATGCCAGCCCAAAAGAGTCCTGATCAATACCGGGGGACCACGTCTCTTGTGACCTTGCAACCCGCACCGTAAAGGGCAGAGGGCAGAGCAGAGTGTTGGCCATGTTTTCATTACGAGATTTCAGCTGCATTTGTTGGAGGGGGAGGGAGAGCCTTTCTTTCTTGCTTTCTTTCTTGCTTTCTTTTCATGAAATTTAGTCCAGCTGGGACACCAGAGCTCCTGGCTGCCGGTCGACTCCTCTGCCTCATTTAATGAAAGTGAGCAAGAGAACCGCTAAAAAGCGGGATGCCTGAAGAGGTAAAATAGAAAGACCAGCAGCACATCTCGGTACAAGAAAGGAATTGTTCATGCCTGTCCCCTTTCCGACAGCCAGGGTGCTTTGGGGGTGCAAAGTCCCAGTCTCCCTTGTAATGGAGGGACCCATCAAAAATCGCTCGGTCTGCGCAGAAGAGGCCTGGCAGCGGCGCTGCCGCTTTGCAAGGGGGGCACCCGGTTTCTCTCCCCCAAAGCTCAACCTCTTGCATGGCCGAGGCTCTGCCCCAGGGAAAGAGTCCCTAGGAAGGTGCTGCGGATCCGCAGCTGGGGTGCGCGTCCTTGCCTTGCACCCCACATCGCAGGCACAGTCGTGGGGAGTGCCTTCTCACGGCACACTAGTCAAGGGCCACTGTATTTGAAAGCCACTCTTTTTTCAGGCACAGACCTGCCTCCTGGTCATTTTTTTTTTTCCCCCCTCCTCTTCTCCGTGCAAAACGTACAGGCACCTGCTTTCTGCCCTGATTGCTTTCATTTTTAGAACATAGAGAAGAAGAGATAAAAAGGGAAAAAAAGCTCGCGGTGTCTCCTCGGGACAGCAGGGCTTTGACGGTGCTGCTTCCAACGGGAGATTTAACCCCGCTTCGCTTCGCCTCGCCAGGGAGGAAAACCCAGCAGTTAGGTCTAAGCCAAAACCGTTCACCCAGGAATGGCCAGCTACCAAATACCTGCAGGACCTTCACCGTCTGCTGCTGTGGGTCCCGTCGCCTTGGCATTTGGTGCTGCGTCCTGGCAGAGCGAGGCTGCCAGGGACCACGCGGCGGGGCCAGGCTGATGGTGCCGTCGCCCCGTTTGCAACACACCGACACGCGGTTCCCCTTGGGCAGAGGCCGTTGCCCTTGGGCAGAGGCCGTGCCCAGCGCCGTATCCATAGCCAGGAAAAGGCTACTCCCCAGCGCAAGCGCCCGACCTCCAAGGGGTGCGGGACAGAGCACGGCCATGCCGTCGGCCACCACTCTGCCAGCCAGGTACTGCCTGGACCACGGGGCTCTGAGCTCAGCAGCCAAGCCCTGTCAGACCTCCTGGTTGCCCAAGGTGCTGAGCACCTCCTGTTTCCCAGGCGTCTGCAGGGGGAAGATGTGATCAGCCCACACCCTTGATAAGCAACGGAAAGGGCCAGTGGGGTGAAGGGATTGGTGCGGTTTTGGCTGCTGGTTGAAGAGTTTATTTAATTCCCGGTGGTAGCGGGACTGCCCAAACCAGTCCCACCCGGACTCTCCTTTCTCCTCACCCTTGCTTCCACCTCCCTGCAGAGGGAGGGACAGTCCACGCCAGGCCCTGCAGGACAAAACCTATGTCCCGTCAGGAATAAAAGCACGCTAGAACATCCTTGCAGGCTACCAGTTTGGGGGGCAGTGTCTTGCATATGACCCTCTTAGAGGACTTTTGGGGACATTTTTGACCTTAGAGTTGACGACTCCCCCGCTTACCCTCGTTACCCAAAGCCCTGTGGGGTGAGAGCCCCACATCCTGGCGCTCCCCAGGGTGTCCGGATTTCTCTCTGAGGCTGGAGAGCCAGGAAAGCCCCCACTTGCGTGGCTCTGCGACCCAAGCGTTTGCCCAAGGACAAGAACCGTGGGGCACCTTCTACGTAGTGCGCAGTACCCATTGGTGGCAAGGGGAGCCGATACCCCAGACAGAGGGCACTGCTGTGCACCGTCTAATTAACCCTTCTGACACCTTTGATTAAAAATAAAGGGGCCTTCAGGTCCCTGCTGGTGTGGCCTATTTTACGTGTGCACCTCCTTGGTTTTGCCTCAGCATATGATGTTCAGGAGGCAGTTATTTCAGGAAAGGTACGCTATAGATAACTGATCTGCCAGCCAGGTGTCATGTTCCTTCATTTATTTTCAATTACTTTGTCTCTTTAGCTCCAGTGAGAATTGCCTGGTGTCAATTCGTTTGGTCACCTCCGTGACTGCCGCACCTCTCCGGGGGCACCTCTCCGGTGTGGTGTGATCTCTCCCCAGGGGCACCCTGTTACGAAACAGCTCTGCTCCTCTTTCAGCTTCATCTTGTTCTCGTCTTCCGGGCCACCCCCAACTCTGTGCCCCTTGTCAGGGTCACACAGAGTTTCTGGGAGCCACAATGGTATGAGCAGGCAGAGGAGAAAAGGTGAGAAACCCAATCTTTGGGGTGGGAGCCTCCCCTCTGCTCCTCAGGACGCTCGTGACAGCGACAAGCATGGGTAGTGGCAGCGCCCAGCAAGCTAAGCTGCAAAGGTTTCCTGCAAACCTCCTTCCCCAGTGCACCTGGCTGTCATTACTTGCTAGGGGGCAAGCGTAAGGCCCCTGGCCCTCCTCTGTCCCTTGGCGTATTGCTCTGAAGCTCATTTGCCCCCTCAGCTGCTGAACATTGGGCCAGTTTGGGTGTCTACGTAGGCGTGCAGACAGTGAACCGGACCAGGGGGCTTGTCCGGCCAGGAGGGGTGTTTCTCTCCTTTTGTGGGGAGCTCTCTCAGGCAGAGCAGTCAGGATGAGGGCGGGAATCCAGGACCCTCATTTCCCTTTCCCTGTGTTACGTGCACACATACACATGCGGAGATGCCTCAGTCCCCTAGTGCAGAACTTTTCTCTCCTGGTCAAGACCCGTGGTCACCCTTTCATCTGGGACAGCATTGTCCCTTGGAGGTGCGCCCATAGGTCTAGGCCAGCAAGACCCTAAAGTCATCAGAGCACAGGAGTCGGGCACTGTCCTGACAAGCATCAGGGGAAGGTGGTTTGTGCCGGCTTGTCTCATTCCCTCTGTGGACTCTGCTTTTATCCTTTTTCTCCCAAAATACCGACAGCCAGAGCCGTCTGCTGGCTCCCTGCCCATCCGTCCATGCCCACCCCGACCCCGGCTCCTTCTAACAGAGTGGGGACAACTGCTGGGACAGACGGCATCGTGCAGAGAAATGGGGACACTCCTGACAGGAGGAGACACCAATGTCACCAGATGTGCCTGGGAGAGACAATCCAGCCCTCCTGCCTCCTGCCAGAGGATCCCACGCAGTGCTTTGTCATTAAAGACGGACTGAACCCTTCACATCCAAAGTCCCCTGTGCCTGGAGGAAGTCCAGACCTGCAGTTTAAGTCTAGGCTCTCCCCTAGCTGAACCCTCTCATGGCGGACCACCTTTAGGATGAAGTATCTTCATGCTCGCTTGCACTCCTGGGCACCATTTAACCTGCTTGAGCTGCTCTCCAAGTGCGAGCTGAGCCGTTCCTGGCATGCCCCCACTCCCGCCAGCACCGCTGAGCTGGCAGGGCTAATGACACGGGCTTGCTCGTCTGCCTGCTCGCTGTCAGCAGCACGGCCAGCTCCGTGCTGATGGTGACAACCGCAGGGACCAACAAGGGCATGACGTAATGTTCAGATCCGTCGGGAAGTTTTCAGCAGCGATGGCTGGAAAAGAACAGCATTTTCCTGTGAAAAAGGGCACATTTGCTCTGGTTTCAATGAGAAAGAAATAAATAGAAAGCCTGGTAGTGACTGTCCTTAATTGATTAGTCATTTCTGCAGATGATAATTGCACATCAAAAGACTGAGATCCTACTGTTTCATGCAAATGTCCTTATGAAGAATAGCAAGGCACAGGGGAAGCGGATACAGGAAATAAATCCTTTAGAAGCTACCCAGAAGAATCTGGAGTCTGAGTTTCATTTCGGGACAACAATCTTGCTCCGAATGTGCCTGGAAGGAAAAATCCTCACCCTCAGCCGCTTCCAAGCACCAGAAACCTGGAGAGGGAGGATGCCACGGGAGCGCCCAGGTCAGGAGCTCTCCGGCCAGGGGAAAGCGTTGCTTCTTCAGACACCAGTGCAGAACTTCAAAACGCGGTTGGCTGCAGAGCCAGGGGCTGAGACCTTGCCGGTCATGCTTGTAGGGATATGGTTGTAACCCCAGGAAGACCAGCAGCCCTGCAGTTTGGTGCAGCAGCACTCAGTAGCTGCCAAGGGCAAAGTCTGGGGAAGGAGTGAGGTGTCCAGAGGAAAGAGCATGTCAGTGACTGGACTAAAAGTGGAAGACGGACCTCCTGTCCCTCCTGCTTTTTGTGCATCATCCCCTGTTTAAGATCCTTTCTGCACACGGCAGTTTCCTGTGCTCTCTGACATGTGTCTGGGGTGTCCAGTCTGACTCCTGATCCCCAGGCTGCGACGCCTGGGGCACCAGTTGAACCGCCGGCTCCTGGGCTCACATGAGAATCTCCGTGCTCATTTAATTATTTCAGGGAAGCTGCTAGCCCTGGTGTCTGGCAGAAGAGGCTTGTGAGCATGACTCAGTCAGCCTCCGAAAGCAGCAACGAAAAACAAGAATCTGCCGTGAGCTGCATCTTGATTTTTTAAGCCAATCCCGTGATGTTTTGCAGGGCCAAAGCATGGGTCTGTAATATCAGGACGGTGCCATAAACTGCAGGCGTTTCTGGGTGCTGATGAGCAAACTGTCCATTTTGCAAAAGGCCCGTGGCACATTGTCACCACTGGGGTCACGGAGACCCTCTTGCCTGTAGGGAGCAAGGCCCCATCCCCCACCCCACCCCCCGCATCCCCAGGGTTGCAGTCACAGCACGGGTGAACCTTTTGCAAGTGTCATTTCTTGTTCGGGCTATTTCAGAGGCTCTTAGCTGCCCTCACTGGTCTGGGTGAATCCCAAACCCATGATCCCTCCAGGCCCCCTTTCCCAAACTTCACTGAGCAGCCCTGAACAGCGGTAGGCAAGGCAGACCCAGACCCGGGGGGGCAACGTCAGACCGTGCTCTGGTATCTGCCCCGACCAGAGCAGCATTAGCTTCTCCAGGCCAGGGCAGCGGTCAGAGGGCTGCAGAGCAATAAGCTGCCCTCAGCCCTACATGGAGGATGACTACGGCCAAGCAAGGAAGCGTCTATGGTTGTGGAGAAGCCATTCTGCAAATCCCTCCAGCCTAAAGTCTTGCCTTACGGTCCCTACAACCTATGGTGACAGCAGGGAACTAGATTTGACCTACCTGGTCCTATCCAGCTCTGTATGCCCAGGTTCCTGCACGCGTACCGCCTTCAGTGCGAGTTAAAAACCAGCTGGCATTTAATTATTCCTCCGTCCCCTCATCACCGTCACTGACGAAGTCACTGACGAAGCAGCGCTCTGGATCCTCAGGGCAGGCTGAATTCCCCTGCTGGCCCGCCGAAACCGCCACAGCAGCCAGGTTCAGATCCGTTACCTTCAGACGGCTTCGGCGTGGAGGGCTGTCAGGAGCGCCTTCCCTCTTTGTAGTCAGTGAAGAGGAATAGGCACTTTCAGGGCGTGAGTCATCTGACCTATTTAGCCACCTTAGGAAGAGACGAGTGAGCCCTTAAGAGGGCTTGTTTCTTTCCACCGTCTAGCCAGCCAACCTCCCGACTGCAAACACCTGCCCTTGCTCTCCTGGAGCACGCCAGGCACCCTTCCCAGGCTGGCGAGGGATGCTGGCTTCTCGTGGGTTTCCAGCGCGGGCAAAGAGTTGGATCACACCTGGACATCCTCCGAGGGATTTGAGCTTGGCCTAAGTCTGCTCACTCCAAAGGCAAGGGAAGATTTCAACGCCAAAATGGGTGGAAATTCACTTCTGGAAAAGCTTCTCTGCCTCTAAGGGAGGGTTTCGTGGAGCTGAGCTTGCTCTGGCCATGCTGGTCCTCGGACAGCATGGTACAGGCCATTTCAGCTCTGAACAACATCTGGCTGTGTTAGCCAAGAAAAGGCAGCTTATTATTCTAGGCCAAAGCAGAAAAAGTGACTCAGCTACCCAGGTGGTACAGCTACGTGACCGTGACCTGGTGCTACCACCACTTCACCTGGGGCCCTGTGCCCTACGGTGCGTGCCACGGTATGTTTGTGCCTGTGGACGCTCTACCTGCTCTTCACACGGATGCAAAGCAGACAAGATCGTGGAGTTTAAAGAAACACCCTAATCTTAGGAGAAAGCCCAATTACTGTTCACTTTTTGCGATTCCTGGGACCGTAATGGCTTTCTTTACACAGGAGAAGGAAAATGTCTGCACAAGCAATTACCATCTCTTTCAGATCATCGTGGTCTGTAAGCCCCTACCCATGCTTCTCTGCTAACCTCACAGAACAGTTTAGCTCCTGAGCTCTCCTTCAGCCTTCCTCTACAGGACCGCAGCTGGTAAAGATCCGTAGATGCCGGTAAGATTTGGTGGCAGGAACCGATGCGGCCAGGGAAGGCTTGGGAAGGTGGTACTATACAAACCAAAAGGGCTCTAACATAGTTAAAAGACGGCTGTGCATCTAGGAATGGAACCGCTTGGCTGCGTCGAAGAAAGCGGGACCTTGGCACTGAAAAGAGCCAATGGGTGACAAATGGCCTAAAGTCATCTTTTGTTTTAAAAGCAGGGGAAGAGTGAGTCACAGCAGGGATTGGACTCACATCTGTACTGCGCAATCCTGAACGCTGTGGCTGAGGCGTTGGAACGTATTTTGGAAAGCATGCTCTGATACCAGCGACTGTACAAACAAACAGGACTCCAAAACCAGTAAAGCAGCCCGAGAAAAGGCTTTGTGGTGAGGGACACGGAGAATGCATGTTGTTAATTAAGCACAAAGGTTGAGAGGGCTTTTGAGCACAGGTCTAGCCTAGCAAAACCATCCTACGGAAGGACTCTTGCAGCTAGGGGGAACAGGTTCAGCCAGAGTCACGGGCTAGAAGGGGAAGGCAACAAATTCAAACGGGAAAAAGGGAGGTGCCACTAACCATGGGGTTCATTAGCCACCAGATCTATGTGAAAGGACTTCATGGTCTGGAAGTGCTTGAATAAAGATCCACCGTCCTTGTGAGAGAAGAGCTTTAGGCAAACAGAAGACACCCTCGAGCCAAGAAGAAGTTGCTGGGCTCTGTACATGCAGAAGTGCATGAGGCACTGGCCTGTAATACGCACGGAGAGATCGGAGGCACCAGCAACGGCTGGTGCTGCGGCCCAGCGTCATCCTTCTGGGGCTAACCACCTCACTGAGGTGCCTTCTGCGGCTGGTGGGAAGAGACAGCCGTGTCCGAAGTGCAGCTCCTCCTTGCAGAAGATGTCCGCTGCCCTGTGGCATCACCCCATCTCTCCTGGCAGTAGAAGAGGCTTTGGGAATGTGTTGGAATCTCTGTGGAGTCACTGAAGTCCTCCAGATCTCGGGGGTTTCTTGCCTCAGTCCCTCCCCGTTTGCCCTTGCTACAGGAGCCTACCCTTCCTCAAGGATCTGGGACAGTCGCAGCAGGGAAGCACACACTGGAGATTTTTGAGGTTTTCTTTAAGCATCAGGAGAGGGCTACCGGGGGAGAGCTGATGGAGTTAAAAACGATCCCCCCAACAGGCAGTCCGTGCCAGCGCAAGCCCTGCAGCACCCCGCAGCCAGCGTGGGCCCCGCCGAAGCAGGAGTCTGAGTCACGCCCCGGCCACCATGAAGACAAGAATGAGACCACGTTCAAAATTAATATATATTTTTATTGAATAGTTGCTCTAAGTGGGCTTGTGAAGCCACCCATAGAATTACTTCTTTCATCTCAGCAGTGGTTCAGTAACAGTTATTAGCTTTGCAAGAGAAGAAAACCGAACAGAAGAGGGTGCATTAAAATAAATAGGTTATTTTTTTTTCTTATCTTTAAAATAAACTTTTCAAATAAATACTTTGGCTTTTTTTATTTTTTTCCCTTAAAAGGTACAAGAGTATTGTCAAAAAACAGCCATCAGGTTATAAACATATATTATACCTTATAGAAAGGAACCCAAATAAAGACAGCCGGGGGAGGGATCCCTTTATACACTGCACAGAATGCCTTTGTACCAATTAAACAGAGAATTAGAGGCTTCGGTTCTTGGTACGAGACTCTCCTTTGAAGCCAAGGGTGATCCGCCTTCCAAGGAGAACTTTGTGCTGAGGACACCTGGGGAGGCGGGAGGCCGCACAGCCGCTGCCTGTCCGCAGAGCATCGCAAAGGCCTGAGGGAACCGCTGGGAAAGGACGGGCAGCGGGGAAAGGGAGGAGGAGGGGGAAAGGGGCTCCGCTGGGACAGAGCGGCAGCACGGGCCAGGCGGGGACCGGCCGTGCCGGCTCCGGGGTGACCACACACCTCTGGGCTGATGCTGCCGTTGGGACAGAGGGTGTGAGAAACCTCCTCTCCCAACGCCCAGGCCAGCTCGCCAGGGTTTGGTCCTGCTCCTGCTGAAGCCCTTTGGGGTGCTGCGGGAAGGTGCAGCAGGAGAGAGACCCAGCGTGAGACCTGGCCCTGCTTCCCCTCGCCCGGCACTCGCACGTTCGCTCTGCCCCACCGAGGCGTGTGATCTCCTCCCGTCCATCCGACGTCCCTCCTGCCCGCTGCCCTCCTGCAAGGGGGCGACCCGTTCCGCCGCCCCGGCTTACGCCCTCAGGGGACTCTTCTGCAACGTCACCCCAAGCAGGACAACAGATCTCACCTGCGCGAGCTCCCAACCTGCACTCTGGGAGAAAGAGTTTGCAAGAGATCCCGATGCTCACTGAGAAACACCCCGAAGCAGACTGAGCCCCAAGAGATCACGGCTCTGGTTTGGCCCACGTGGACCAGATGCCGACCGGCAGCCTCCTCCCGTAGGTCTGGGCTCCGCGGGCTCCTTGAAGGAGACAAGCCTCCACTGGATCCTACTGAAGACCAAGAATGGGCTTTGGGGTGGGGGTACATCCCTTATCTACTTTCCTCACATGCCGATCACAAAAAGTTAGACCTTCCAATATCTGAAGACCTCCCAGTTTTCTCCAGCCTCGAAACACCCAAGGGCCAGAGACAGAGAGCAAACTAACAAAGCGGGTGCTGGAAACGGCAAGTTTGGGGCAGGGCGTGCTCCTTCCCTGTGCAGTCCAGTCGTGCAAACCTTGCAGCAGCTCCTCGCAGCCCTCCGCTCATCCCTCCTTATTGCACTAAAGCCGCCATCCATAAACTGTTATTCTGTGCTTTGGCATCTTTTGGTGGGTGACACTTGCCCGCCAGCCTTTGGGTTCAGTCTTTGGGGATGGGAAAGAGCAAACTCAGCGGGATTTTGTGGGAATCCGAGGGTAGAATCGCGAAGAGCTTCCCCCCTGTTCTTTGAGGTACTTGGCTGGCACTGACGTTTCTCAGGGACGGGTGGACAGCAGCCCGAGGACCACTTCTGCCCTTCCACCAGGAGGGCTGGGGAGCTGGGACGGGAGGGAGACTCCACCTTGGTCCCCGGTGACCCCTCCTCGCCAGTGCTGGGACTGATCACGCATTTACCGGTAGGGAAGGGTGGGAGCGGGACCAAGGGGAGCCTTGGAGAAAGCAAGCACCAGCAGCAGCTCTTGCGTGGTTGGAGCTTTGGAGGTCTGGGTGGGAAGGGGAGGCTCCTGCATGGGGAGCGGAGCAGGGGGAGCTCGGGTCCTGCTCCGTAGCTCCTGCCTCCTGCTCCTTTGGCACCTGAGTCTCTCTTTCCCCGTCTAAATCCGCCTTACAGCCCTGCACGTTTCCTGGCAAAGGAGCCCACAGCCGGCAGAGACACACAACACAGAGAAACGTTCCCTCGCAAAGCGGATCCAGCCCTGTCACATCACCGGGGCGCAGGGAACATAGAGGACTCAATATGCGACTCTCCCAAAAGAAAACCAAAAAAGACACGTCAGGACAGAGAGAAACCCAAACTGCCAGGACAAGCAGCTGCAAAGAAACATCTGGAGCAGATGTTATCTGACTCATTACAGGGTGGGGCAGGAAAGGGGCTCACAACCCCAACCAAAATTGGAGTCCTCTCTGCAGGGAAACCAAACTGTCTGGCAGCCGGAGATGGGGAGGGAGCAGGATGGATCTGGCCTGAAGATGTTAGGAAAAGCTCAGGAAAAAAAACATGATCAGAGACTACCCACAGCCTTCCTGACACCAGCCGAGCTCAGTGAACCAGAGCTGGCCTCCTTGGAGAACTTTTGGCAAATCCCGACCCGTCCTTTCTGCTGACAGCAAGGAATGGGAGCTCGCCGAGGCCCCCCTCCGAGACGGAGCGGGAAGCAGTAACCCCACGTGAAGCCACCAGCCCCCACGAGCAGGGCAGGGGCCAACAGCTCTAAACTTCCCTAGCCCGTGCAACAGCAAGGCCTGGATGTGGCTTTGCATTTTGCCCTCCGCACAGTCAAACCAAAGCCCTGCGCCGGTCTGGCAGCCCTCGGCGCCCATCTGGGGCTCTCCTCCTCTCCAATTCCCTTCTGCGCGTCCCATATTTCATAAAATAGATCTCGCAGTTTTGCCGTTTCTTGGAGAGGAGACATTCAAGAGACCTGGCTGGACTCCCCAGCCCCGCGCCCAGGCTACGGCATGATTCCCTGGTAGAAATGGGACTTGCGCGCCGACCCAGAGAAAGCCCATTAGGTAGAAGGCTACTGGCAGGCGTCCTGGCCTCCTACCAGTTCCTGAAGGTAAATATGCTGCAACGGTAGTGCAGGGCTCCGCCTCGCCGCCCTGCTAGTGCCAAGCAAAACTGGCTCTGGGGAGCTGATGCATGGACAGCCGTCTCCTCATCCTACAGCTCCAGCACCTGGGGGAGGTCACCCCGTGCTTGCATGACTTCGGAGGCCGTGAGAATGATGAAGCTTCACATGTTGAGTCATTCCACCATCAGGAGAGGAAGCAATGAATTGCAAAGATACAGAGGTGGTAACTAAATTTACAAGTGGGATCCATTTAAAAAAGAGGAGGAAAAAAAAGAAATCAAAGTAGAGCAAGTTGGAAAACTCTGTTCATTAGTTTTCTTTAAAAAGTTTCAATGAACTATTTCACATTCTCATTCAAGTGAGACAGTTCCTCAGATCCTCAGTGAAAAAGGGACCTTTTTTCCCTAAAAAAATTTTACATTTTTTAGGAAGAAGGAGTTTAATCAGCACCAATAGAAAAGGGAACCGAGCGTTCAAAAGCAAGGGTGCCTCTTGGTGGAAGTCTCTCCCCCAAACATGGCTTGCAAGTAGGGAGCCAAGCAATTACTGGCGTATGGATAAACACGTTTGCAATATATTTTGTAACTGCTGCCCCAGCGACATGGACTGATGGGAGTACACACACCTCCAGGGCATCCTCTGAGAAGGTCATTGCCTTAAAACCCAAACCATTTCAGAGTCCCGGGCTGGCCTCAGAGGATGTGCAGGCTGCACAGACGTGGCCTTCTCCCTTCTTAATGCCAGGAGATCCTCGCTGTAACCCAGAGCATCGTCCTGAATTCCCCACAGCTTATGGAAGCGGGCTCTCCACCTTTGGCCAGAGGAAGCAGCTTTCAACATCCCCCCCTCAGGCTCTAGGTGAAATCAGGGTGAGGGTTTCGGCCAGGTCCGTAACATGCCCCGGGCACAAACTTCACACCAGGGATGGGATTCATCTCCCCTCCCACAGGGAACCGCGAGTTCAGAGTTTGGGTCCCATTTGAGCCAAGGGAGACAGGCGCCGCCAGAACATAATTTACTGAATAATGTTTTCAAGCGGGATGAATCACTCTCTGGAACCGCTTTTCTCTGCAACGGAGGGAGCTTGGATCAGCCACGATTTTTAGATAGCAAATGTACGGAAAGAGGAATCCCATCGTGAGAGTCTACCTCCCGCCTCACCCCACAGCCAGCACTAAATCCTACCCGCTGTCTGCAAAGCAGACCCCCCCGCCTCCCGCCCCAGGACAATCTGCAAACCTCCCTTCCCCTCTCTCCCGACTACCTAGGAACTAAAGGTCTAGGATTAGCAATAAACAGACTGGGAAATCATCTTCCAGCATGTGCAAGTGTACCAGGAAGCCAAACCTTGCATCTGGCACCATTCACAGCAGTATCACGAATATTATTAGTAATAGACCTAGCCATCCTAACGTTATATTTATATATACAAAAATAGATCCACAGAACTCTACGTAACGAGGTGGCTGAGGGAAGGCGACGGATGAGCCCTGGATGGCAGGGTCTTGGAGGAAGCCGAGGGACGTGCTGCATACATTTCTCCAGGGGAACCATTCTCTTCCCTCTGCACTCGCACACCTCGGCAGAGGGACAGGCAGGCAGAGCCGAGCACTGGGACGTCGTCCCGGCTCCAAACTCGCCCGCCCGATCGGCCGGTGCCAGCGGGGTCACAGCTGAGAGCTGGCGCCGTGCGTTCGCAAGCGGAGATGGGGCTGAGTCCAGGACCAGGAGGAGCTCCCCTCAACTGCAGCGATGGGTTGGGCTTATTCTCATCACGGCAAGTAAACCACGAAGCACTGACCCCAGTTCAGGTTTCCTTCTGGTCTGCGGACGGCCCAGCCCCAGGGCTTGGTTCAGACCCATCTCCAGTTTGGCGCAGGCAGCCGCCCTTGCAGAACACCCTCAGCAGCGCCAGCAGGGTTTGCCTGCCGGCGTGACGCTGGTGTTGGTGTGACACGCCGGTGGGCCAAGGAAAGCGAGGTGAGGACTCGAAGGCGACTTCTGCGGGGAGGGAAGGTCGGGCTCCCATTTTTCAGCACCCCCTTCTGCTTTCTGTTTCCCTCCAGCCCAAAGCAGGAGTCGCAGGGGTCCCCGCTGGGAAGTCCCCCAGGACTGGTGCTAATTGACAGGGAGAGCAGTGCCAGCGGCAGCTATTGACAGATGGGTTGGGGGGATTTTTTTTTTAAAGTGAATTCAGTGCTGGTGGAAGGTACCAGATCGGGGCTCTCAGGGCTCGAGCGCGGAGCCGGTGCCTGCGGCTTCTGCTCCGTGGTGGGATGGAGCTGGGCGGCAGCTCCCATCCCGCCAGGGTTTGCGCTCGGGAGGCTGCCCTTCAAGGCATTAGGAAATGAATGGCAATTTCAAACCAGCTTCTTGTTCTTAGCCAGATCCCAGGGGGGGCCTTTCCCTCGCTGCAGTCGGGCAGAAGCGAGTGGGCTGGGCTGCCTCCGACAGCTCCTTCCCCTGCCAGAAGGTTTCTAATGCTTCCCACACCTTCCCTTCCTCTTTGAGACAGAAAAATACGATGCCACCTCTTTTTGAAGCTCGCTTGCTTCTCCCAGCGGCTTCCAAGCCCCAGAGGGAAGCCGCTGCCACCGGTGGGACCCCACGGCACCCCAGCCCCTTGGGGAAAGCAGCTGAGAGGAGAGAGGCCACCCACGAAAAGTGCTGGAGAGAGATAAAGAGAGACAGAAGGAGGTCTGGCTCCTGGAGGACTCTTGCACAGGGGATGCATCGACCTGCCTCTTCCCCGCATCGGGAAGGACCATACCACGGGGCAGCGGCAGCTCCTAAAACCCTCCGAGAGCAGAGTCCCGAGGACACCCCCGCCCCGGGTCACCCTTCCCCGCGGGGCACGGCCGGGGAGGGCACCCACAGCTCTCTCTGCCTCTCCTGGGTGCCTCACCCGCCTGTGCAAAACCACCGCTTCCCACCAGCTTGGTGCCATCTCCCCTGGCCGCCCAGCCGCCTTCGCGCTCCCAGGGGCTGGGGGACCCCCAGTTCACCCATCTCATTCCTGGGAGGTGACGGCGGGTAGCAGGGAGCGCTGCGGAGCGGAGGGAGCCGAAGGAGGAGGGGGACGGAGGGGAGAGGAGGAGGAGAAGGAGGAGGAGGAGGAGGAGGAGAAGGAAGAGGAGTAAAGCCTGCTTCTCCTCCCCGGCGGGGTCATACCGGCTTATCCAGCGTCTTGGGGAAAGGCGTGCCGCCGGAGGAGGAGATCTTTCTGCAGACCGTATTGGTGTGGCTCTGGCAGCGGCAGCCGGGTCGTTTCAGGCCGTCATAACCCCGCTGGCAAAGTTTGAGGCACCCCAGGGTAGGAAAGTAGCAGCAGAGGCAGGGCATGAGGAGAGAGAGGAAGCTCATGGCAGCCCAGCGGGCACAGCAGGACCCCGGCCCGCAGGAGCAGGGGTCGTCGGCGCAGGTGTCCTCGTCGTCGGTGGAGCAGTGGTAGAAGAGACCCTTGACGCAGCAGAGGCAAGTCCCGTAGTCGAGGAGGCTCTCGGGGGAGCAGAGGCAGCGCTGGTTGCAGAGCCAGCAGGAGGGCAGGCTGCGGGCGGCCGTGCAGCGGGCGCACTTGCATCGCCCGCACTCCTCGCAGATGAAGAGGTGGCCGGCGTGGAGGGTGGGCTTCTCCGCCACCCCCTTCAGCGGCGACTCCTCCGGTTTCAGCTCGCCGGCCCGGGGCTGCGTCCGGATGAGGGAGTGCCCGGAGTGGGAGGGCGTGAGGCTGCTCAGGAGGCGCTGGTCGGAGGCGGTGGTGCTCTGGGAGACGGAGCTGGCCGTGCTGGAATGGCTCATGTGTTGCTGCAAAGGTGGCATCTGGTGCTGTTGGCTGTGGCTGCGGTGCAGGTCCTGGAAGGTGGAAGACACCAGGCGGTCCTGGGACCACTCTTGCTTGTGCGGTGGCTGGGACAGGGACGGGTTGGAGCGGGCTTGCTGGAAGCAGACAGCCGGTCTCTCCACGTAGTTGTTGCTGGCACGGATGGAGCGGATTTGGTCAATGGACAGGACCTGCTGGAAGTCCTCAGCGGGTGGGTCCATCGTCTCGTCACAACCGAGTTCAGCCACACTGGAAGAGAGCTGCATTTCCAGGAGCGAGGAGACCCTGCGGCATCAGGGCACATCTAAAAATCCTAAAGGATGGGGCAGGGAGACAGAAAAAACATTTGTGTTACATTTTATAACGGATCCATCCATGCAAACTGGGAAGCAAAGACTGGCTGGAGAACTCCTGATGAAGTCATTTACAACAATCAGGCTTAAAGTACTTGTGTGCCTGGGGAGGCTTAGGCTGGACGCGTCCAAAAGGCAAGGGCTGTAAGATCTGTCCCTTGAAGCGGGTGGGCACAGCATCCCCCCGTGCTTCTGAGCTTTTCGTCTCCTTCCAGAGGGTTTCCCACCCCTTGCCAGCACTGATGGACCCCGTCTGCTCTCCCTCTCCTTCCCCAGGGGAAAGTGCCGGCCCTCTCCGCAGGAGGGGAAACTTGAAGCTGTGACTTATCCAGAGCCAGTGACAGAACGGGGAACGTCACCTCCTCCGGAGCGGGAGACTCTGTTTTGGGGCTTCCCGGCACGCCCCGAGCAGCCTCCCAGTGCCGTAGCCTGTACACACCAGGGGCACAGGGATGGCGGGGATCTGAACACATTTAATTTCAGGCAGCACCAGCAACAAATTGCAACTAACGGGACACACACTTGGCCAGGGACAGGCCAAGCCCACGGACTCCCCGAGTCCTGGCGGTCCCCACCGCAGCGTCCCGTTTTCCCACGCGCGACGGCCCAGGAACGGCTTTACCCCCGTCACGGACGCTGAGAAGGGCAGGTTTCTCTTTAACCCTGGCACAAACACAGGGCGAAGCAGGGAAAGCTGACTTCGCAGCAGGCAAGCCCCGTCTTGCTCCTCGCGCCGAGGCTGCCATGCTGTTTGCCGTCGTTTTCCGGAAACGGCACTTCCCGACTCTGCGGCGCTGGCAGCGGCGCCTGCTTTATCCAGAGGGAAAGCCAAGGACCATCCGAGGGCTGCGGGCTGGGGCAGGGAGGACAAACCCCCCCCCCCCATCCCACAACGTCCCCCCGCGCACACCCCCCCAGCAGGTTTGACCTCACGGCATCAGCACCATCGCCAAAACCTGGGGCTGCCAGACCTTGCTGCCGGCATCTGGGTGAAACCTCGGTGGGGCTGGGGCTGGGGTAGGGGCGGGGGACAGGTAGAAGCGGGTCTGCAGCGGGGCCAGGTCTTGGCCCTTAGGAGGGAGGGAGGGAGAAACCCCCCACTTCTGCTGCCTGCAAAACGGAGCTGCCCGGGAGCGCGCAGAGGACGGAAGCCATTCGTTGCACGCCAGACCCCAGCGAAGAGCTTTCCCCCAGCACTTCCAGCCCCCATTTCAGTATCGGGTACGCGCTTTCCGTGCACAGCCAGCTTCCCCGGGACAAAGCCATTCTCCTCTGGCAGATCAAATGAGTGATCCCTCAGTGACAGAGATACTGTCACGGTGCCCGGGCCCGCAGGAAGACTCTCTTCCAAGAGGAAGCTCCCCACCGGCGTTGCACATGGTCAGCAGGCCAGGCGGCCGGCGGCGGCGGAGGCCTTCAAGTAGGTGAGGGGCCACAGGTAGAATCTGCTCATGCAGCAGAGAGAGGCAGAGGGAAGATTGATTTTCATTAGCTAGGCTGACCTTGAAGAGCAGGGAAAAGCAAAGGCAACTTACTTTGACTGTTCAAGCAAGATCTGGTCTCTCCCATCCCCCTCCCCGGAAAGAAAAGGCAACGGGTCTGCTTAGATTTGGGTTTTTCCTGCGCATGGAGCTCACCTGCCATCCCCTCCCCGCCATCTCAAGCGAGATGCTCACCCCATCCAGGGAGAGGCAGACAGTGAACGAGTCGCTCTCCCACAATTGATTTGGACACCGATTGGCTTAACAGCTATATCAAGGTGAATTAGGAGGGCACGGCTGGCCCAGGGGAGGCTTTGTGAGCTGCGTGCTGCCAGGATGAGAACAGGTCACAGAGGCAAAAGACCCTCTTGTGAGCTGTTACCCGCTGCCACTGAGCTCCTCACCTGGGAAGGTCTTACTCAAGCACAGGCTGGTGACCTGAAGCCCCCTGGACCCCTGAAGAGATACGACACATCTCAGCCTGCAGCTAGGACCGTGCAGAGGGGAGCAGAGAGCAGCCCCAGCGGGTTCCCACGTCCCTCATGACCCAGATCCCACCTCGGGGTGGGAGCGGTCAGGGGACGGTGCTGATTTACACCCGGGGAGGAGCTGCTCACCTCTGGGTGTCTATCCCTTCTAACCTGTGCGCTGGGATTCGGCAGTACTTGGGCATCAGGACTCAGCCAGTGAGGCTCCCGTGAGGTCCCCGTCGGGGGCCTGACGCAAGGTGTGACCCGAAGGGAGAGTCCGAGGCAGTGGCTGTCCCACTGCGATGGAGGCAGCGGAACCGGGAAATAAAGAGCAGCCAAAGGGCAGACCCAGTACAGCGGCACCCAAGCCTCTATGCAAGACCTGGAGCTCAGGAGAGAGGAGGAGACCCGTGAGCCACGCTTAGCCAGGAGGAGATGCACAGGGGACGCTGCGAGGAGGAGCAGAGCCCCGGGGACGGCAGGCAGGGCGAGGAGCTGGCAATCGGGCCACGCAGCGCGGTGCAACCCGGGCACTTAGGATCTGGGTCCAGGGCTTGGACACGGCATCCCGGGCAAGACAGGTCCTGGGAGGACCCCCAGCACTGAACCGGGGCCCGAACGCTCCCGGACCTACGACCCCCAGGCATCGGGGTTAGACATGGACCCGGACTTGCTGGCCGGGGGGGAGGCAAAGGTCCCTCTGGGACCCAAGGGGACATGAGCCAGAGGATCTGTGGGTCCTCCAGTCCAGCGGGATGCGGGGGGAAGAGGGACTGAATGACGGGAGCTGGGACCCTGCTCCTGCCACCAGCACCCCTCCCTCCCGCCCCCGCGGGGAGCCCAGTGCCCCTCACTGGCTCCCAGCCCTCCCTCCCTGCTCCAGCCCGATCCCCGGGCTGCAACCAGTCCCTATCCTGGCCCCCACTGGTCCGACCATCCCCGAGGCGCTGCCGTGCCCCTCCCTGCCTACCTGCCCGTCTGGGGGGGGACCGGGGCAGTGTGCCCCCAGCCTCCTCCTCCTCCTCCTCCTCCTCCTCCTCCTCCTCACACCCTGCCTGCGAGGCAGGCATGCCAGCCCCGGAAACCGGGCAAGCTTTATGGCCGCCAGCAGCCCCAAACATATAAAGTTCGTGTGATAATGGGCCAGAGGAGGGATCGTAAAAGCAAATGATTTACAGGCTGGAGGTGGCTGCAAGCCGGGGACGAGCCGCCCAGGGCGCCCAGGTGGGAGAAAAGGGCTTTTTCCCTCCGCAGGGACCCCCTCACCCTGTGTCCCGGGTGGAGCGGGGCGGGGGCGGGAGGCTGATCCCCCAGCCCCGCTCTTGCGGGCAGCCCACGCGTGGCCCCGATCCGGGCTGCAGCCCCCGTGCACCGGCTCCCCCAGCCCACCGTGCCACACGACCCACGCCTGGCTCGGAGCCGGGGCCGGAGCCCCCAGCCCCACCGGCCGCGCAGCCCACGCCGTCCCGGGACCACCCCCCCCCCCAGCACCCCCCTACTCCGCAACCCCTTCGCGTCCAGCACTCCCCAGCCCCGCCGCGCACACCCC
>JAVKLA010000039.1:988164-1012909 GCA_034782735.1 Sagittarius serpentarius | reverse complement strand
GGGTCGGTCTCTTCTCCCAAGTGACAAGCGATAGGACGAGAGGAAACGGCCTCTAGTTGCGCCAGGGGAGGTTTAGATTGGACATTAGGAAAAAT
This sequence comes from Sagittarius serpentarius, assembly GCA_034782735.1. Classification (NCBI taxonomy): domain Eukaryota; kingdom Metazoa; phylum Chordata; class Aves; order Accipitriformes; family Sagittariidae; genus Sagittarius; species Sagittarius serpentarius. The sequence goes on along the minus strand of JAVKLA010000039.1, from coordinate 1,012,814 downwards.
TTCTTCACCGAAAGGGTCGTCAGGCGCTGGAACAGGCGGCCCAGGGCAGTGGTGGAGTCGCCATCCCTGGAAGTGTTTAAAAGACGTGCAGATGTGGCGCTTAGGGACAGGGTTTAGCGGTGGACTTGGCAGTGCTCGGTTTGCGGTTGGACTTGATGATCTTAAAGGCCTTTTCCAACCTAAAGGATTCTATAACTTGCAGAACAGCCTGATTCCCTGCAGCCTGCTGAGGAGCGAGTATTGCATTTTAGCAGCTGCAGAAATGAGAAACTTCTGAGTTTAAAGCTTTGTGCAGTGCTAAAGCTGTCAGTGACTTGTGCACAGGCTGTGGCTAAGAACCTTGCAAAACTCAGTGGCTGAAAAGTGTGCATCTTGATCTCAAACCACATTCTTCTTATAAAATTGTTTCCACCTTTTCACTCCCCCCCCCCCCGAGCTGACTGTCTATATTTTATTTTTTTCCTGCTTAGCAAGTTGTTGTCTGGGAACGTCACCTCTGTTGATTTTATTGTTGTTACCAATTTTTGAGATCTCTGCACTGAGCCAACTATGAAGTGGAGAAGCAGGTTGGACAGCCAAAGCACCAGTGCCTGTACTCTTCAGATAAGAAAATGAAGGAAAATCAGAAGTCTAGGATAAGAAATGCTTTCCGAGTCTGTGTCTTATCCAGTGATACTGCATTTCTATGCCCTTCAGACCAAAGTGCTGTTAAAATCCTGCTGCGTTTAGACCCGACTTCCAGAAATTAATAAACATGACAGGGCGTTTAGCCCGTGGCTTCATGTCTTAAAACTTTTAAAGTTTTTGCCCTTGCTCTTTGTATTGAAGAGTTGTTACAAATCTCCCTCTGCGAAACCGCCTTCTAATCTCTAGCCTAAAATTAACCACAGTTGCTTTCTCTTCCATGCCAGCTGTGTCCTTCAGCAGAAGTGGAGATTTTCCTCCTCCTCGCTGTTTTGCATACTTTTTCTAGAACTGACCTAATTACTGGATTCCTCTACTTCTTGCTGCTCTAACCAAGGTCACTTCTCTCTACTTCCCTGATCACTGTTGTTCCATCCAGGAATGGTGAATTTGAACTGTCAAGGCCAGAGAAGGGGAGAAGACCTGCAACAGATGAGGCTTTGCCAGTATCTTGCACGAGAGCATTGAACACAGAGCTGTCACTCCTGGAACTGCTTTGCCTGATGAATCCTAGGATCTCATTTGTGTCTTCTCAGGACTATTTTCTGCTGTGGTGTATGGTGGTCACAAAATAAGCAAGACACCCTTGTCTCTTCTCCTTCTGTTTCTAGCTGATGAGTGCAGATTGATTAGCTTGTTTGTTTAAAAAATTCATTGAGCCCCTAATGGTTAATTCCCTGTTGCTTCCATTACCTGCAGTTGTTGAGGGCAGCCACTTTTCACGTGCAACTTCACGGTCTTCCTCCAGGGTGTTGATGTCTGCAAAAGTATCTACTGCAGCTGGCCTAAACAAGGGTGAAGCGCCCAATTTTGTAGAGATTGCTGCGTAATCTATGTGGTGTTAACATTTAGTGTGGATTGTAGGCACTGGAAAAACCTTGGCAGAGTGCCTGATTGCGTTGTCACTGGGAGAATGCAAAAGAGATGCTGGTACTTGGACTTGGCAGTGAGCGCATTTAGTAAGAGACTCTCCAAACTCTGTGTTTAGTTATTTTTTATGTCCAAATGGTGCCTGGGAGGTAGGTGACTCTCCACCCTGGCCAGGCTGCCAGTCATGGTGCCCACTCCTTTTCTTCCTCCTCAGTGAGCTCGTTCTCACTCGCCTCTTTTGTCAGTAAATTACGATTGTGGAGGATGATACCAGCTTTCCCAGAAGTGCTTATGGTGCCTGCCATAAAAGCGTGGAGATCAAGACCGGGATGCAATGCAGTAGCACAGCCGAGTCACCTTGTTCTTTCCTCTCCCTCTCTCCTAGCTGCGCAGGATGTGGTGCAGGAGGCTGGCGTGTCTGTTCAAGGTGCCGTGCCGGCTGAGTGGAAGCCCTAGACATCGCTCGCCACGGCTGCCCCGTGACAGAAGGACTGTTCTTGCTGCTGCGGCTCGCTGGCATCACACAGCCCCAGAGTCCCTCAAGTGTGCCTGGCAGTTACATGGTGACCATCTAGGTAGGTGTCTTGGGTGCACGCGTACCTGCTTTTGAGCCTGCTTGTGGAGAGGAGTGAGATTTTTCTTGACCTCGTTCCCTGGGAGTGATTTTTTTTTTTTTTTTTTTCCCCCCCTTCTGAAATGGCCTGTGTTAAAGGGGTGCACCCTGGAGTCTGTGTTTCATGTTCCCTTTGGGAATTCCCAAAGGCAGGACGGAGCAGGTTTGTCTGCTGGCGGTAAGTCTCTTATGATAAACGAGGCAATGCTAAATCAGAAATCAAATCAAGGGATTCCTGAACGATAAGTGCATCTGAGCCTTGCCCTGTCAGTCACTTGTTTTCTGTGTAGGGCCCGGGGCTCTGACTTCCGAGCAGGATGGCTGGTTTGGTGTGTGCCCTGCTCTCTTGCCCCTACTTGTGCAGGCTTTCCTTAAAACACCGATGCATGAAATGCAGTTGTTGGAGCAGGTTTCCAAGCAGCCTGCCTGGCTTCGTGGCTGGAGGTGGCAGGAGCAGCAGGAGAGGCATAAAAGCCTTTTTGATGCAAATTGTACCTCACTGTGAGACTCCTTAAAGAATAAGCAAGGAGAGTGTGTCTTAATGTGAAGTAATGCAGCGAGCCAGTTATAAATGCTGTCTAATGCTGATTTTTGACCTTTTGTTTTTGGAGGTGACTTGGTAACTGAGGCAGGTGTTTTCCCCACGGCCTGTTTGGTTTGGTCCAGTGTTTATCTGCCTGGGTGATGTCTACTGAGGCTAGTTATGAGTTGGTACTCTGAGTTACTTGTAAGCGAAGGGAATTGCTCAGTACTTTATTCCACGCGGTAGCCCCAAGAAAGGATATTATTGTGTTCTCACTGCAAAGTGACCTTGGATGCTTGGATTTCAAAACTGAGTAGGGCTAGAGCAGGAAGGGCTCTCCTGTTGCCTCTGACCCCCTCCTGAAGGGCTTTGGATATTCCTAAGCTGTCCCAGGATGGAAAAAGGAGGAGAGGCTTCATTGTAATGCTAAATGGATATGGAAGCTTTGCGTCAAGGTCTTGCTGTTGTCCGTAATGTTTGTATAGTTTGGATGTTGGTGTGATTATTTGGTTGACTCTTGCCTGTATTCCTGTGTTGGGGTCTACAACCTTGTTACGTACAGCTCTGAATTTACTACCTGTTAGAAGACAGACGAGAGATGCAGGGGCGTGACCAGCATGTTTGTTAGCTATGCTCCCTCCTGTTGCAGGATGAGGTTGCCTGTAAACTTGGTAAGAAGGGAGAGCGTGATGAGGTCACTGATGGCCAGGCCTTCTGTGAAGAAATTCTGCCTGGTCTTCATCGTGTGACAGGCTTGCTTAATTTACGTAAAGAGGTGCGAAGTCTGACAGCCTCTGCATCCCCTATAAGTGGGATCGTAGCTTGTGGGCTCTCGGCTTCAGTTCTTGGCTTTGTTCTTTCTCACTGTTCACACCAGTGCATCTTTTGAGCCTGTCCTTCTTCGCAGAGCTCAGGTATGCAAACACGTTGATGCGCTTCGATTTTGTCTGGCTGCGGGACCACTGCCGCTCAGCTTCCTGCTACAATGCCAAGACGAACCAGCGCAGCTTGGATACAGCTAGCGTGGACCTGGGAATCAAACCCAAGGCTGTCCGAGTGGACGAGACCACGCTCTTCCTCACGTGTAAGTAGCAAAGTGACTGGACCCTGTGTGTTTTACGGACTACCAGCCTTCCTTGGAGGGAGCCTTGTTGATAGATCCCGCTCTTAGGTGTGCTGGGAGAGGGCAGCCTTATCTCTAAATCAGTAGCTGTTTCGGGAAGAGATAGAGCTGTAAGCAGACTTTAAACACTGCTCTTCTGAGCAGCACTGTTACTGTAAACACACCTCAGTCTTAAATTTGTGTCCGTTTTTCCTCCCCCGCCCCCAGCCCTTTTTGGGTAGGGTTGTGTGTATCTTCAGGGTCTGGGTATTTTATTGGCTTGTTTGAACACAGCAGCAATGCAGATAGTGAACAGATTGGTCAAGAAATGGTTGGTTTTCATTTCCTTACCCTGTCCTATTTTGAGCTGGTATCCCTGATGAGAATTCACATTTTCTGTCCTTTCTGCTCAGCTTCCCAGCTGCTTTCCTCCTTTTGTGGTAGCTTACCTTTATTTATGGGCTTGTCTTCAGTGCTTTACTTCTCCCTGGAGTCCTGTCAATAGAAAACAAAACCACCAAAGTTGAAACACTTAGCTCTGTATTTGGAGTTGTTGCAGCAACGACAATGCATTTAGGACCCATGGCCTTAACCAGATAATATTCTGAATGGCATCGGGGTGCAAAGAGTCTGTTACCAGACAAAATTAAAAGGGCGAGGGCTGTCCTAGACTGGTGGTTGCGCTGACCACTATCTCAGGCTGCTCAGTGCGATTGCGGTGACTGCGACTCTTCTCCCTTGTCCAAGGGCCGGACGGGCACGTGACGCGGTATGGGCTGGAGTGGCTGGTGAAGAACAGTTACGAGGGGCAGAAGCAGCAGGTCATGCACCCGCGGATTCTCTGGAACGCAGAAATCTACCGCCAAGCCCAGGTCCCATCTGTTGACTGCCGGAGTTTCCTGGAGACAGACGAAGGGCTGAAGGAGTTCCTGCAAAACTTCTTGTTATATGGGATTGCTTTTGTAGAGAATGTCACTCCCACCAAAGAGGACACAGAGATCTTAGCAGAAAGGATCAGCTTAATCAGGTAACTAGGGCTGCCCTGGGAAGGCCACTGACAGTGGAGGAGCCGTGAAGGGTAGACTGTTGTTTTCTTTTTGTTTGGAAAGGTGCTGCCTTCTTTTTCCTGTATATTGTGCAGCGTGGCCTGGTTTGCAAGCAAAAGGTCTGGGTCTTCTACAGCCTCTGGCTGCTCTGCTTGAACTGAAATGGAGTATTGCGCTGTGGGATCTGACCCCTTTTTAAGGGGGAGCCTGGAGTCACTGGGCTTTGGAGCTGCCTTGGGAGCATATGGTGACTTTTGTGATAGTGGGAATGCGCACAGAGAGGAGTGACCGAAGGAAGTAGCCTGTCTGGGAAGACGAGAGCTTTGCGAGGAGAGACATTTCCTGTTATGACTTGAAAGGTTAGGAGTGCAGCCCTGGCCATGGGAGCTAGGGAGATCAAAAACAATTTATAGTTCTCGCTGGAGAAAAATACTGAGAAATGTTTCTTCTGTGTTTGTTTAAAACACACCAACAGCATGGCAAGCTGGGGTTTGAGTTTCAAGTTTTATCCAAGCTACAGAAGCAGCTTAACTTGCCTTGGGCCATTGGAGGAGGAGGGATTTCTTTTAATGAATAGTCACCCCAAATAGAAATGAGGGGCTCCAAGGAGTATCCAGCCAACTTTTTTCTCCAGGTGCCCTCACCCTGTAGCCCCTGAGCACTGTTTGTCCTTGCCTTCTGTCTGTTCCCTTCCGTGCCCTTTGTAGGGGAGGGGGTGGGTGAAAATGCAGGCTCCTAAGAGCAAGGAATGGGACTATTAAGTAACCCTGCGGCAGGTACAGGCAAGGGCTAGCTGCACTCTGGCAACTCCTCACGTCGCTCGGTGGCTTCCTTGATTTGACTGGGGCTGATGTTTGGCGTGGCAAGAAGATCTGTATTTGTGGAGGGGCAGCAAGACTCTGTGCCGTCAGTCTTCTCGGGGAGGAAAGAGAAACTGAATGCTAGAGGAGGCACAAGAAGCACCTTCTCTTGACAGTGTGAATTTTGTTAAGTTGTTCTGCTTTAATTTACTCTGTACATAGGATGGAGGGAAGTAACCTCAACTGCAAGAGGAGTTCTCTTTTACCACCACACTGATCCCCGCAGCGCTTTGGGGTAACTGCCCATCTCTTTTGCAGGGAGACCATTTACGGTAGAATGTGGTACTTTACCTCCGACTTCTCTCGGGGAGACACCGCCTACACCAAGCTGGCTCTGGATCGTCACACCGACACAACCTACTTCCAGGAGCCCTGCGGGTAAGTGCTTTTGCTGGTTCACAGGCGCACTGTGCAGAAGGCAGGAGTGGTTCACAGTCATGCCGTTTCTAGCAGCGTGGGCTTTGTTGTCTCCACTGCTGCTGGTGGGATGTACTTTTACTAGTCACACAGCAGTTCTGGGTCCTGTCTGATCCCTGTGGAGCTGGGGTAGTCTGTAGATTAACTTTTCCTATGCTTGAAACTTCTAGGTCTTCCAGAATGCAGACAGTGAAGGACTTGGCTATTAGATAGCTGGCTGCTGCTTGGTATTGCTGTGGTTCAGGTAGTCTTTGCAGTCACAAAGAAGGCTCAGTGCTGTAGTCATTTCTGTGCTGCCCTGAGGCTTATCAGACAGTCTCTTCTGAAATCGCCTGCCTCGGTCTCCAAAGTGACACACAGCATTCAACCTGACACACGGCATTCAACCTCACAGAAAGGAGCAGTTGATTTGATTTGTCTTTTGGGTACGTCTGGCAAGGCTCAGCTCCTCCTGCAGCAAGTGCCTCTTGTCAGCTGTTGTACAGAGCTGCTGCAAAAGTTTGCTTTGACTTAATCTGGCTGGCCTGGGGCAAGCCCTCCTTGCCCACATCAGCACTCTCTCTTTTGCTGGCTGAGCTCTGTTAGCGGTAGCCTCCGGGGAAGGAGGGAGAACAGCTCGCCTTGGCACAGCCTGCAGTAACTGTCTCTGCCCTCGCAAGCTGTGCGAGTGGTAACTGAGGTACGTGCTGTGCTCACGTATGCTCTGTGCCATCGCTCTGCTTCGGTTCAAACAGGTTGGGGTTTGCATTTTGGCAGTGGTGCAGCCCTGTAGGCAGTCAGAAACCAGGCTGCCCCAGCCCTTCGAAGTTCACACCTGTCTCTGCTTTTAAAAGCAGGTTGTAGCTGCAGCGTTGTTTCCCAAATGCTAGTTTGCAAACTGCTTTTCTGATGTAGCCTCTGGGCTGTGAGTTTTATATGCAGCTGGAGAAAGAACGGCAGTGATGTGCGGGAGACTTAGGCTTTATTTCTAGCTTAATTTTGTGTTTGTCTGCTTTCATCTCAATCAAGAGGGGAATCATCGAGAAATGGCCTGGGGTAGAACGGATGGAAGTACTGTGATCTCTTATGGAACTAGAGCTGCAAAGAGAAGTCATCCAGTCCACACCTCCTGCCCGAGGGCAGGATGAGCTCTTCCCAAGTGAGGCTGTTAACTTGCTAAATGTCTTAGTGGGAAAGGTCTGTGGTGCAGAGCTGTAAAAGCAGAGGAGGACTAAGGGGTGAGATCTGTTGGCTGCATGTGGATTTTGGAGCAGCCCTTCAGACCAGGAAAGGTAGAGTTACCCAGGCAGCACCCCGAGCGCTGTTGTCTGTGCCCAACCAGGCAGGAAGCTTTTGGGTGGTAGCGTTCATTTTGAAGCAGCTCGGTGTCAGGAGCAAAGTGGATTTTATTGTGCTCTGTGGAGCTAGAAGCGTATGCCTGAAGCATAGGTCCTGCCACACGCTTCAAGCCAGATCTAGTTGGCTTCCCTGTTTTCTGTGAACAGCTGCTTGCAGAACCCGTGTGCTTTTGTGACCTGCAGTGATACCTGCTTGGCTGGTTTGTTTTAGGAGCTCACAAAAATCTTCCCCAAAAATCAAATAAAAGAAGTAATTAGTAGTCAGAACTTCAGCCTACAAAAGAGCTTTGATTAAACTGCTCGGTGACAGAACTATAGAGCATAGTACCTATTTTTATACCTTTCTTTTCCAGTTGGAAGTGTTCCCTTCAGGTAGGTGTATTCTCATCTGCAGCCAACTGAAGTATCTCCAGCAATGACAACATGGGCTAAATTAGTAGGGCTAACCATTAATGCTTGCAATTCTGCAAAACCATAGTTGTGCAGGGAGAACATGAATTTCTGGCTTTCCTGGGCCCCCATCTCTGCCAGAAATCCTTTTTTCCCAGACCGTTTCAGACTTGCTTCCAGAACACTTGAAACACTTTGACCTGCTTCTAAATGAAACGAGGTGTTTTTCAAGAAAGATGTGTTCATTTCAATGTCTGCTTTCCCTCGCTGCTTTGGCTGAAATCAGCCAAATCTGATAATTCTCAAGGTAAATTATTGCGAAGGGTAGAGGATAGAAACTCCCCACGCTATGGGAAAGACTGCAACGTTATCTCACTCGTCGGGTACCAAAGAGCCTGCCCTCAGAAGAGGCTTCCTCAGTGCCCTGAGCTGCGGGAGGAGGTGGTTGCCTTTGAGGCACAGAGTGTCCTTTGCTCCAGTGCTTGTGGACTGACTTCGTAAAATTATCCTGAAACTGTTGTGGGTAGAATGGTAGCGAGAGCACCCAGGTGAAAAGGTGCTGGCGAGGGTGGAGCTTGGGAGGTCCTGCCACATCACTTGCTGTGGTTTAAGAGGCCCCAAGGGAGATCAGGAGATAAAGGCTTTCCCAGAAGGTCACAGTTAATTTCTGGTAAGGGAAGCTGGTGCACTGAAAATTCAGAGTAGGTGGCTCGAGGCAGCTCCTGGGTATTTGTTCCTGACAGTACAATGCCTGCCTTGCTTGCATGAAGGAAAAGAGAAGCTTCAGAGAAGTGATAGAAGGAGAAAAGCTGAGCTGGATGGCTTCCCACTAGGGAGGGGGATGTCCCTGTAAGTGAACTTCTGGCTGGAGACTCATCTGCTCCAGGCTTTCCAAAGGGTCTGTAATGTGTTGCCTTGAGGGACTTCTCCTGACTGCTTGTGGGAGACTGTGATGTACCTGCCTCTGAGTGACAGTGACCCTGGGCTCCCCTTGTAGTTTCTGGAGACCTCAACAGTACAAGCAGCATTTCTTTAACTGTCCTCTCGTTCCGAGATGTTTTAGGGAAGTTAGTTTTGTGCTTTTGAACCTCTGCATCCTGCTGCCTGGGTGGACTTTGGGTGATCCTACATCACTTGAAGTCTCACAGACTTGTGAGACAGTGCAGGCAGTTGGCCACCCTCTCAGAAAGCAAAATGTGTGAAATTGGGCTTGGAGAAATGGCAGGTACAGCCATTTGCTGGTCTGTCTCCGTTCCCTGGCAGGTCTTAGTGAAATGAGAAGGGTGATGCATCCATCTCCACCTGACTGGGTCTGTGGGGAGTGCCTCTGTCCACGGGACAGGCAGCCAAGGTCTTTTTTTGTCTTGTGCTCTGGATTTTCTCTTCCATGCAGCATCCAGGTGTTTCACTGCCTGAAGCACGAGGGCACGGGCGGGCGAACGCTGCTGGTGGATGGTTTCTACGCGGCAGAGCAGGTTCTCCGGCAAGCCCCTGATCAGTTCGAGCTGCTCAGCAAGGTGCCATTGAAGCACGAGTATGTTGAGAACGTGGGAGGCTGTCACAACCACATGATCGGAGTTGGGCCGGTTCTGAATGTCTATCCCTGGAACAACGAGCTTTATCTCATCAGGTAACATCAACGTGAGGTCTCTCGCTTATGGGGAGGAGAGGGGATCATGGCAGGTGGTAGTGGCTTTCCAGAAGGCATCGTAAACTAAAAACCAATGTATGTTTGAGTCACGGGGGTGAAACCACAGAAACACCCTGCGTTTCCTCCGGGGCTGTGCATTGTTGCTTTAGAGAAAGTGTCAGAACTGTCAATACAAAGATGGGTGTCAGTGCTGAGCGTTAGTTTTTCACTCCTGTCATCCTCCCTTCAGCTCTGTGCCCTCATCCCACCTCGTTTGAGAGGCAGTAGAATTCAGCCCTTCTCTGAAAAAGCCTCTCAAAACTAGCCTGGGATACAGGGAGGGCACAGACAAATGTGGGCTGCTTTCTGAAACTCCAGCTTGGCTTAGTGCAGGAGGCTGTCCAGCACTGCTTTGCACTTTCATTCTGAACGACCCTCAGTCTTGCCCATTGCTGTGGCGCTTCCTTCCATGGAAAACCAGCGAGAACAGTTTTACGCTTGACGGTAAACTCCTCCTTGCCCCCAGTGTTGCATATTCTCCTGAAAGTCCTGCGCTTGCAGCACAAGCTCCCTAGTCATCTCTATAGCCTCCCTTAAATACTGACTAATCCTACAAGCTCTTGAGGTTCTCTTTAGAAATACCTGGCCGTGCTTGTGGAGCCATGTGGGCAGTCTCTTATCTCTTCTTTACTTGTAGATACAATAACTATGATCGTGCTGTCATCAACACTGTGCCTTACGATGTTGTGCATCGCTGGTACGCGGCTCACCGCACACTCACCGCAGAGCTCAGGAGACCAGAAAATGAACTGTGGGTCAAACTGAAGCCGGGCAAGGTAGGAGTTGGGAGGCTCGTGTGTGTTTGGTACAGGGAGGGTGGCAGGGTGCTTCTGTGGATGTGCAGGCTTGTTGTCACTAAGGTAAATGCTTTAGGCAAGCTCTGTATGCTGCAGTTTTCCTCTTTACAGCTGTTTTAAGGTGCCCTGTATTAGTACTGGCACGTGGTGTGTGTGTGTTCCTACTGTCCTGAAAGAATGCGAGCTTCCAGATACAGCAGAAATGTTTAATTCAAACTCTGCCACAGAGGAAAGTTAGACCGGACTCGGGGAGAGGAGAAAGATCTTCCCAGTCACTGAAATGAGGACCCTCAGAAGCAGAGAGCCTGGGAAACACTTAATGTTCAGCCTTTAACTTCTTCCAGAAAATTTTATTTTGATGGAAATATAAAGGTGTGGGAAGCTGAATTTCCTTCTCTTCTGAGGTTATTTTTGGATCCTTACGTTGCCAGAGAATCACAGGAGACCTAGGCTATCTTCACAGTCCCAGAAATGGCTAAGGTGCCTTAGCACCCCTTGGTGCTGAAAGGAAAAAGCTCTGCCCTGCATTTGAAAGGCTGCTGCTGGGTGCAGCTTTGGAGGAGCTTGAAGAGCTAGAGCCACAGTTGTAGACTTGAAGGTATTAACCGGTGCATGGCTTCTTCCTTCAGCTGTGCCTGCTTGAAGGCGTTTTGTTGCTACAGGGTCTAGATTCAGCCTGAGCCCAGGGCCCCAAAAATGAAAGGGTCCAGCAGGAAAGATGAGCGTGTCAGAGCCCTTACACCCCCTTACACCTCTCTGTTCCCACAGACGCCTTGCGGGGGAAGTGACAGCGGCAAAAGATGGCCAGTTTCTGTTGCTGGTGGACTATTGCCCAGCCTCTCCAGCAGAAAAGCAAAGAAACAGCCTAGAATGTATTTCTGTGCTTTGCTAGCTGTCAGGCTTTAACTTGTGGTTAGCAGCAGGGCAGAACTGCTGGCTTCAGGTAAAACAGCTGTGCTAGGTCACACGAAACGTCTGGCTATAATCTCATGTGCTGCCTCTGACAGTGCTGAACAGGAAGGGTCCTGCCCACCGTGGCATACCCTTGCTTGCTCTTCCAGTCTCTGGGGATCTCCAACTCCACGACCTGTCCTGTCAGAGGATCCTGGCCCCGGCTGCGGTGGTTGCCCTTCTTCTGACGGCCTTTTCTCTTTGCCTGCAGGCACTATTCGTAGATAACTGGCGGGTCCTGCACGGACGGGAAGCGTTCACAGGGTACCGCCAGCTCTGTGGCTGCTACCTGACGAGAGACGATGTGCTGAACACCGCACGCTTACTGGGACTCCAGGCTTAGCCCAGACCACCCTCTGTGGAGAGGCAGTCGGACCTCCAGCACCACCATGCTGCTGCGTCACCACGCCGAAGATGTTGCACATACCTCAGACACCTCCAGCCTCTCCAAGCAGTTCTCAGTGCCTGCTCAGGAGAAGAGAGCAGGTGGAAGCCAAAGGTTATGGGAGCTTTATGGGACCGTATTCTGTCTGTGAGCACGGTCAGCTCTCGCTGCCTGTGCACCCAGCCCGGTCTTTCCAGCCAGCCAGTCTATCTCCGCTCTGCTGAGAGAGGGTTGAGTGCTCCCAGCACCTACTGATGTGAAGTGCTCCTCCAGTCAAGTGCCTTCAGGATCTGAAACCTCTGCATTTTTCCCTGTTCAGCCTTTTTGTCAGCTGGCAGTTCTTAGGGGTTTTTTTTAGCAGAGCAGAATGGAAATCTTTGGGGTCTTGTCTCACCCCAGGCTGGACTTTACCCCTTCTAGCGAAAATGAAAATCTATGGCCCCTGCTTGATGAAAATGCCACTGTTCAAACTGAGGGCTGTTGGCATATTTCAGTGACTTCTTTCTTCTTAAATGTACTACATAGCCCTATAACAGTCCCTGATACGAGCTGTGCTGCTTGAGAGATGGCCTGGAACGAGAACTTGGTATAGTTAGGGTATTTCTGAAAAGGTTTAGGTTAGAAGGAAAGGGGGAAGTAGGAAGATCTGCATGTTGGGAAGGAGAGACGACTGTGTTAGACGAGGGATGTATTTCTCACGTCTCCTTGATTTCCAGCAATGTAATGCTTGTGTTCTTTCTGCCTGTTGCATTGTGCTTGTATCAAGGGTGAAGGCTCAGCAGCGACAGTATTTGCTGACAAATTTCCCCACTGTGCCTGCTCTTTCATCTTTTCTGAAGAAGGAATTTGTGTTAGGTCATCGTTTCACTGGCTGATGGGTGAGGCTGACCGTTGTTTGGTTTTGTTTTTTTTTTTTTTAGGCCACATTCTCCTGCATATGAAGGTAATGAACACTGAGGTGCCTTTCAGCTCCTGGTAGCTGGGAGGATAAATTGGAGTCTGGCACACTGAAGGCCCACCGTGTAAGGAACAAAAGCAAATCCTATCATTATTAGAAACATGGGAATTTTAGAACTGAGAGAGGATTTTAGGATTTGTTTATTTTTCATTCTTCCATATATTTGGGGGTGTTCGCTCTGCCCTGGCTAGACCTTGAAACAGGGCTGGTCCCTTTCGCTCCTGGCTTTCCTGTGCAAGGAAGATGCTTTTGTGTCCAAGGTACAAGTGCAGCACAGATGCACCTGTGCCAAACTTGCTGCCCTCATTTAATCTAAATGCTGAATATATAGATCCTAGCGTTAAGAGACCTCTTGGACGCTTCTCTTCATGTGGACTGAGCTACCCGATGCTGTCTTTCGCAGTATTTCCCGTCTGTGGTGAGCCACTGCTGCAGTCATCAGGAGTTGAAAGGGGTTTCTGAGTGAAGGCTTGGCAGGAAGCTGTTGATCAGAGGATATGCGAGGGAGTGAAACATGGGCAATGGTGGCAGGTAATACAAGCTTGAAGTAAGCTGGCTTCTGTCAGGTACGGCTCCCAGGGCCTGTGAACGGCAGCCTCGGACATGGGCAGGAGCTTGAATTTTCCTGTAGGCCGAGCCAGTGAATTCCTTGAGCAGCCTGCAGCATACATTCTGTTACTTTCTTTATCAGGCGTTTCGTTTATAGGTTCTCCTTAGGTGCCAGTTACGCCAGCACGACTCAGATCCGAAGTTTTACAAGTCTTCGCTAATCATTTTGAAGTAGCAAACCACAGCAGTTACGTACGCTGTCCCTCACGCAGCCCAGCTCCGATGCTCTGGGGTTGGTTTCACCCTGTGCTTCTGGGTGAAGCCGTGGCCTGGAGCATGGGGGAAGAGGCGCTGACAAAAAACAGTCTCTGTGTTTAGTTGACAAAGCAGGGGACAAAGGACCCTGATCAGTATTTGAAACCCTTGAGCGGTGGAGCCCTCTTCCAAATTATTTGGGGGTATCAAGGCTTCCTGAGCTCTTTTTGCCTCCCTGTGCCCCCAGGATACAAGGGAAAGCGCTTGGGTAATGTGGAAACCTTCCCTTAAGTCAATGAGATCAGCTTTACCTTCCCCTGCTCAGGTGACCTCTGTCTTTATCACCTGCAAGCGGAAAATCTGCCGCTACCCTGAGCTGGACCGTGCAGGACTATGGCTAGCACAAGGGCGAACTGACCGAAGTGTTTTGATGACAGATTGTCGTGACGTAGGTGCCTTTCTGACAAGGAACGCGGTGACTGTAGCTCTGCCTCCTGCTGCGGCGGCTGCTGCCGCCAAGGGCTGTGGTCTTCAGACACCGACCTCCTCTTACGAGCCCACTCCAAGCCAACGCGCTCCACAAGGTGACTGTGTAATCTGTTGCGGGAAAAGCTGATCACGGTGAATGTAGAAGAAACACGTTTCCTCATAGGTATGATTCAAATTAATTTAGCCACCCCAACAGTAAAATGTGGAGTGGAGAGAGCTTTGTTTAAATCTTGTGCTTCACCTCTCCCCACTTCCCAAGAGGGCTAAATTCTTCCTAAGCAGCTCGTGAGCATCAGAAATTTGTTTGAAGGGACAAGACTTCTTGGCAGTTGCCGCCTGTCTCATATGGGCGTTTGCTGTGCCCTGTTAGGGAACAGGTTCTCCTTGCTGTAACGATACCGGCTCAGTTTCTGTAATCAAGCTTTTTCAGTTCTTTCAGCCAATAAATGATGAACTGCTTCCTTCTCCTTCCTGCTACACTGGTGATCCAGTGTATGTGTGTTAAGACATTTTCCAAAACTAAGAAATCAAGTCTTCAGATAAATTATTTACAAAATATATATTTCAAGCAACGACAAACTTGAAAATAAGTCTCTTACCCATCAAAGGTGGAATAAACGTGAGGAGCAGCAAACCAATGCGTCGCCGTTGACTTCTCATCGTTCATTCTTTCACTGGCCGCGCGATGGCAGAAGATGCAAGAAATTAATATTAAAAAGTCAGGGAGGAGCCCCACCCCTGCGTGAGTTCGGGGCTCGCAGTGGTGCTGGTTCTGCTGCTTCTGCTGTGCTGCAGCCGTTTCTTTTGGGGAACCTCAGGCACGGCTGTTCAAAAGCCGATAGGACTAGGAACGCTTCTAAAGAGCTGCGGGGTGTGATGTCCGTCATGCCAGGGAAGGGGGGAGAGGGGAAGGGAGGTGACGTGAGGGGACATTTGGAGGGAATGTTGAGAGGGCGGGGGGGGTGAGCCGAGGGTGCGTGGGGAAAAACGGAGGTGATTTGAAGGCACGTGGGGCAGGAGGGGAGCTGAGCAAAGCGCAAGCTGAGGGCAAGCAGCTAACCTGGGAGGAAAGGAGCTGCGGGAGGGCAGTTGGAGGGCAGTGTGTGCCCTGGGGCCCTTGGTTCCCATCTGCGCGCATCCCGGGGCCCACGGTTTGGTCCCTTTTGCTACTGGGGGCCATCTCTCCCTAACCTCCGCTTGCCCCCAGTCCGCTCCGGACTGCCCTCCAGTGCCCCCCAGCATCCCTCTCTGGTGTCTTGTCTCCCCAGGATCCCCTTTCGTCCCCTTGGGACCACTCCCCTTCCCCTTGGCTGTGCAGCACAGCCCATCATTCAGCTTTTGGTGCTCCCCAGAGTCCTCAGTCCTGGAGTGAAACCAGAGCCCCCCCCACCCCCCGGTCCTGTCAGGAACCCCTCTTTTTCCTCCAGCCATGCCCCAGAGCTTTCTGTTTCCCTCCCAGTGTGCTCCAGAGCCCCCTGCTTGCCCACAGGTCTCAGGATTGCTCTGTTTCATCTTTTGCTACGTCCCCCCCGCCCCTCCTTGGTCCCCTCTGGTGCAGCCAGGAGCCTTTCACTCCTCACAGGACTTGCAGAAAAACGAAATAAGCTGCTTTTAACCCAGCAAAGAACAGTTGGATAGAAGGAGAGGCTACCAAAAAAACAGAAAAAGAATGTGTGTATTGTTCTTGCAACCGTTCGATCTGTGCATCCCTCGATTACAATCTACGTGTAGTGATCAAAAACCTTTTCTTATATAAAAAAAGTTTTGATTCTGCACTTGCTGTAGTGAACTTATTCTTAGCTAAGCTGAAAAGTATTTATATTTTTTTAGCTTTACTCCTCATTTCTTTCTGTTTTGGCCACTGGGAAACACAGAAGCTATTTTAATGAGGTCCTTCAGCTAAGTTAACTAAAAATGTATTACCTGAAGTTAATAATTAATTAAAAGCCTTAGTTCAAACCTGAACTGTCAGGATCAGAAAGACACAAACAGTTTTGCTGTGGAAATGGGGCAATATGAATTTACAGAAAAGCAAGGCAGAAGCAAATTAACACGTGGCAGGGATTACAATTTCAAGGAAGGACGGATGGTGCAAGCGAATTTCCTTGTGATTAACCTCAGAGAGGTGCAGGAAGGGTGGACTGCTGTTGACGGTATGTGAAATATTAAAGGCAACGTGCAGACCGCGCAGCAAACCTCACGGTAACAAACTCTCCTGGAAACCCTTCCCTACACCTCCTGCTCTTCTTAAATTCTCAAATAATCCACAGCAACACAGACATCTCTGCTTGGAGTTGACGGTTTTGAACAAGGACATGCGAGTGCTCTCTCTCCCAAGTGCTGTAGCCAGAGAAATGGCGCATTCTTTGACGGGTGTTGCTATGCTGCTAATGGGAAGTACCCGTTGCCAGTTCGTTACTGTTCATTAACTGTATTGTCGTAGCACTTGGAGCCTCGGGAATGTAGCAGGGATAAATATATTAGATGAGGGAGAAAAGCAAATTATCACCTAGTCCCCCTTTAATAACGTCAATAGATTTAATGAAAGAGAAGGGAAAACCTTAACAAACTCATGGGAGTGGTGGTTATGGCACCAGACTGAGATTGTCCAAGGGATTAATTATTCTGCTGTTATTTCACACCAACCCATCTACCAGATCAGTACAGTTTGTGGTTAATCAATCCCTTACAGCTTCTCTAAAGAGTTCGGGGCTGGGCAGAGCAGCGGAGGGGCCGAAGGGGCTTGGGGAGAGAGGGCTGGCAGAGCACCCTCTGCTCCGCACAGCGCGTGGCCCCAGCTCCTCTGCCTTCCAGCCCAAAGAGGCAAAAAAGGGACAAAAAAGGGGGTTTTGTGTAAAAACAGCCACTAGGGATGACCATAAACCCTGTTAGCTCAAAAGCAGTTTGATTTCTCAGAGCAGCCGAACCTCAAAATGTTTTACAGGCAGGGAATTTTATTATTTGACTAAAAAAACCTGAAGGCAAAACCAGCTCAGAAACTCCTATATGAACCCCCCTGGGGCAGGTCAAGCCCGTCTCTGCAGAGCGCGTAGCGTCGCGTCGCACCCCGGGGAAATACCAGCAGGGAATTCTAACGAGGATGTCGGTGAAGAATTTGGGCTTGAAAACACTGGAAAGGAGGAAAGCAGAAGCTGTAAGAGGCAGCAAGAGGTGAAAGACTGCTGAAGCAGAAGAGAAGTGAAATAAAAAGAGAATAAAGATTCCCCGAAGTCAGAGTTACATTCTGAGAAAATACTGCGTGTTTAAAGAAACAATCCCCATCCAGGACACTTTTAAAGGCGCACATGTAAGTCCTGGTGAAAGATAAGGGGAAGTTTCACTATCGACATCTGCTGAGTCAGACTTCAGTGTCCAAAAAGACGAAAAACCCCACACTCGTGAAAGGCACAGGGCGTAAGTAATCTGGCTGAACGCAGGAAAAAGAGCATTAGCCCTTTCTCCTGCATCAAAATCCTCCTGTTAAAACACCGCTTATGCAGAAAACTGCATTTTCAGGGGAAAGCATCTATCAAGCAGCACGTTTGTCCTGGTACCTCCAGAGAGCAGAGCGGGGTGTCACGCGTGGCCGGTTGCTGCCCGCTCCCCATCCGCAAGCAGTTACTCCGTCTAGAGCTTTGTATTTTGCTGGTGTGCGTAATTAACGTAACATACGGGAGTCGCCGGCGGTGACGCTTTATGCTCAGCAAGATGCAAGAAGGGGCAAAACTATTCCCTGCGTAAGTTTAGGGAAGGAAGAAATGAGTATGTTTTGAAAGGCAAGTTTATGTATATCCAGGCCCTCGGGGACTTGTAATTTAGCTCGTCTGGAAAAGCCGGCGTGCTGCACCGGGATGAGCTCTCTAAACCCAGCCTGAAGCCACTCCCGGCATGGGGACAGCCCCTGACAAGGCTTTACATCAGCAAGTTTGCAGCAAATCACCTGGATAAAGGAGGCACATAAGCTTTTCCCTCCAGTTTTCCGGTTTAATCTTGATTTCCACAAGCTCTTCAGTTTATTTCTCTGTCCTTTCCACATATTTGCGGCCATTGTGGGTATCTTTCTGGGTATCGTAAACAAACCCTTTTCCTTTAACGCGGCTCCGGGTGAAGAGGAGTTGAAGGCAATTAGGAAATAAGAGGGCAGCCTTTTCCCCTGGGCGTGCTGATGAATTGTGGTCCATAAAATCAGCCTCAGAGCTTTCCCTAGGGAAGAGAAGCAAAGGGGGTTGTGGTGTTTTTCTGTGCACAAAATGAAGGGAAAGTAAGCCCTGCGGGGAGGTGTGTCTTTTTATGAGCAGCAATAACTAGCCGGGCTCTCTGGTATGTTTTGGGGGGTGGATTTTCCACTATTCCCAGAGCGTTTTTGAGGGGGAAGCTCAAAGGAGACTGCTGCGTCCCAAAATAAGATGATCCTCGCTAGGAAGATGTACCATTATATCTCAAGTATCCTGGCTCTATCCAGGCTAAAAGTGAAGGGAAGGAACTTTTACTCTTTCCATCTTGTCCTCCCCAAAACCCGGAAAAACTGGGTGGTTTTGGTAACGTTCAAATGTGTTGCACAGCGTGCTGTCTGGCAGAGGCGCTTGCTTGAGTTGGAGGTGCCCCGGCACGTACTCAGGGGGTCAGCGCTAAAAAAAAAAAAAAAAAAAATAAAATAAATAAAAAAATAAAAATAAAAAAAAAATCACGAGTGTTGCTGATCAGAAAGGGGGTTGCGTTTGTCACGCAGTCTAATGTGGCTGTCAAATGTTAATGAATACAAATGAATTCTTTGTGGGTGTAACTTTTCAGAAGATGTACAGTAACAGATGAGAACACGCCGTGGCCTGGGGTGACGTGGGTGATGGGTCACCTGGCCGCTGCTGCTACAGTCGGTGATTATAAGCTGATTTCTTCATACTGAAATATAAAGTGATCACGGTGGAATAGTAATTTTTTTCTTTTAGTTGAAGTATTTCTCAGCTGTACTTAGATTAGACTTCAATTTCTTTATGCTTGTAACTCTTTAAGGGTTTTGATCTAGATTCTTTAACCCTTTCAATGAGGAAATGCAGTGCTTGGTTGGTTTTTTTTTTGCCGCCCGCCCCCCCCCCTTTCCCCCTAAAGCACAAGTCTGGAGGCGCTGGCTGGTGCACGCACAGGGCTGGAGGCTCCTCCTGACCGGAGGAGGAGGAGGGAGTCTTATGGCAATCCCAAAAATAACCTGGGAAAGAAACATCTATGGGATTTCTTAACGAGAGGCGTTACCTGAGAGCGCGTGATGCCGAACGCACGGCACTTCTGCTGTGAAAACGGACTGTTTGGACTGAAACGCTGTTACTGTTTTCCTGGTGTCTCTTGAGCGACAGATGTGCCGTTGTCCGTGGCAGTGGGCTGGCGGCGACATCTGTGGTCTGCAAAGCCCTTTCAGTGGGTCCTTGCTTCCCCACCACCATCAAAACAGATAACCCTAAGAACCATTTCAGGACGCTTCAGGGAGCGAAAACAACTCCCATGCACTTTACCTGTTACGTGCTGGCAGGGACAAACCGTACGCATTTCATATTTGTGGCTGTGAAAGGGCTAGAAAAGGAAGAAGGGCTGAAAAAGGAAGAAGTTCTTCCCCAGCCAGCATAATACTGCAGTTCTCCTTTACGGAGAAAATGTGCTCATCTGCTCAAATTCTGATTTTGGGGGCAAAAGAAGATCCTGAGTCCTGCCTGGGTTTGGACTGCTCCTCCCTGACCTTCGGGGAGCGGGGCACCGCGTTGGTAACTCATCCCTGGGCTGCGGTTGCCTTTTGGAGACCTTCAGCTTCCCCTGTGTAGGGAGGATCCGATGGACCCACGGAGGTGTCGAGGGGTTGTTCTCTCCGCTGAGCTGCGAGTCTCCATCCTGAGAGGCGAAAACAGCCCGTGATGGCTCCCAGCTCCTTCCCATGCCCTGCGGAGGCCTGTGACCAGCAGCTTCCACCCTCCTGGTCACGGCTTGGCCGTGTCCCTGGGCCAGGAGACAGGGGCACTTCCCCAGGGTGCCGGTTGCTCGCCCCATCCTGCCCTTCCCCAGTCAGTCCGGGAGGGTCTGAGCCACGGGGCTGTGGGACCAGAGGGTGCCTGAGCTGGGCCAAGAGAAGGGGACGGTGTCTGGAGGTGACTCTCTGCAGCACCGGTGGTTTGGGCTTTATTGCTGCGCGCCGGGGGCGTGAAAGGAGGCTGTGGGAGGAAGAGACCTTTGCTGGTGTGCTTCCACGAAACCAAGGGACCGAACTGGCATTTGTCTTGAGATACCAGAGAAACGGGTGGTTTCCCTCAGCTGGAGAAAAGTTGTGTTGAATTTGGCTGTGCTCAGCTCTTCCCGGAGAATGAGTCCCTGCTGCCGCTCACCGACAGCATGGAGGGGGGGGCTATGGTGTCACCTTCGGATGGCAAACCCAAAGCAGGCACGTCACCTAGCCGCACGTAGGCATCGCTCCCCCAGCGACGTGGGTGGAGGCAGCAGTAATTGGGGTGACAGTGGCCCCGGTCCACCCCCATGGGCAGGAAGGAGGGGGTGGGAGCCAGGTTGTGTCTTGCTCACCCGGGGGCAATGGGCTCTGCTGTGAAGCCTGACAGTTCAGGTGTGTCACAGAGGCTGCTGTAAATAGCCTTTTTTTTTTTTCTTTTTTTACCATTTATGCACTTTTAATCCCTGTTTACTGCTCTTGGTGCTTTGCAGATCCTTATTGTGGTGTGGCTTCTCGAGGTCTGCTGTGGATGGAGGAATTCTTAAATTCCTAATTTTTCACTTGCTGATGAGCCTTGCCCTGCCTCTGCTGCCGGTGCTCTGCGACGTCCCCATCTTTGTGCGAGCTGGAGGCTTCCCACGCTTCAGACAGGTAGTTGCTGCTTCTGCAGCGCTGAGCCCGTTTCGCAGCTCTGGGACTCTCGCCTCCTGCCCCGGCATCGCTCATGGCTCTAAAATAGCCTTTGCATGACGGCGTGCAGATGGCATGGGAGCCCCCAGACCAAAGCAAAGGTCCCGCAGCTGCCGGGACGTGCAGGCAGGTCGTATGGAAATGGACGCCCAGGTATTTCTGCAGTGGGTGCTCAGAGGTGTTGGGCTGCATCAATTCCTGAGCGTGCACACAGCTCTGGAAGCACAAGGAGCCTCTAAAGAAAACACCTATACCGTTATGACTGTAGTTTTAGAAAGCTGCGAAGGGCAGGCAGGATGTTTCTGTGTCAACGCTGGCAAAGTACCAGGGAAGGGACCTTCTGCGGGTGACGGGGGTGAGGACGAGCTCATCTGCTGCAGTTGCAAACTCCGTTTCTGAAAGACTTTTCAGGTGAACGTCGGTGGCTGTGGGCAGCTGGAGAAGGCTGAGATCAGCCCCGAAATCCCAGCTCTTCTCCCCAAAGCTGACCCAAAGAGGTGCCATCCCATGGCAAAGCGGAGCCGCTTGAGCAGAGACGGGCTTTTTGAAGTGCGTGAGGACTTCTGCAACATGGCCGTTGCATCCATCTGTCCAAAACAGGCTAGAGGTAATGGACGCTCTCGAGTGCTGTGCTCAGGATTAGGATGTCACAAGGCCTTTGCGAAGCAAACCCGAATTTTGTGATGCACCTCATGAGGTTGGGGGGGGCCTTTGGAAAGTAAGGGGACACTTCAGTTGGTGGAGGGAGGGAGGCAGGGAGGGAGAGACCCCTGCAAAGCTTCCCCGTGTCCCTCACTTCATCCTTCAAAGCTCCTTGGGCTGGATTTGTTGGCAAACTGAAGCCCTTGTAGTCACACCACTTTGTGCTTCTGCAGCTAAGGAGATCTCCAAGAAAACTTTGAGACAAAAATCAACCTCAATTAAAGGCAAGTTCTGAAGTTTCCACAGGCTTCGGAAGTGCTGCCTAACCCCTCTGCTCCGGTGCTGAGAGAGGGGGAGCACCTGCCTGGAGTGTTTCCTGTAACCGTCAAATACTAATAGGGTTTTTCTTGATATAAAAAAATAGACCCCCACAACTTCCAGAGTTACAGCCTATGAAAGCGGACCGGGACCGTGAATGTGCTGTAATAACAAGAAATGCCTCTGACGTGGGGAGGGCTGTGTAATGCCTTACTGCAATAAGGCTGAGCTGGCTGCTGAGAGCACGCTTTTGAGTCTTTACGTGCAAAGCAGGGGTTCTAGCTCAAACCTCGGTCTAACTGGGGACACACAAACACTGGGTGCTTTGTGCCTGCCTGGCTCCTGGCTTTATTCTCTGCGAGCTCTCAAGCTAAGGAACCCCCTGTTCAGTTGTGATCCTAGCTGGGTGCAAATCTGTGAAGGTGACGGTCACTTCGCTAGACCTTAGAGGACAAATCCTCTTTAAAATCATGGCAGTAAACAATTCTGAACCGTGTAATCACTTGCCTCCAAGATACTATGTTACTGTAATGTAAGAAACTTCTCTGATAACCGAAGAGGGATGCCGATGAAACTTGCAGAGTCCTGCGAGGCTTGGTGCCTTACTGGGAATAGCTGATTGCCTGTGTAAAGGTATTAGAAACACTGAATTTGGGTGCGGGCGTAGCAAAACCGGGAGCCATGAGGTGAAAAGCAATCAAGGGTGGGTTGCTTGTTTGGGAGGAGTCAAGGGAGATGAACAAGGATGGCGGAGTAAAGAGGCGGGGGGATAAAAAGGAAAGTTCCCACCTATTTTCTCTAGGTGTGCTCTCTAGCCTGCGCTTGTACCGGATCCCGTAGCAGACCCGAAGCCGGACTGGCTGGTGAAGAGGACAAGGGGTCTGGGGCCACGTACGAGAGGGGCAGCAGGGCTGGGGCTGGCTGCAGGAGAGGACACGGGTCTGGGCCGGCTG
Organism: Sagittarius serpentarius; assembly: GCA_034782735.1. Taxonomy (NCBI): domain Eukaryota; kingdom Metazoa; phylum Chordata; class Aves; order Accipitriformes; family Sagittariidae; genus Sagittarius; species Sagittarius serpentarius. Next base: position 990,093 of record JAVKLA010000039.1, on the reverse strand, counting down.
CCGGAGGGACGGTTGCGTAATGTGAACAGGCGCGAGACCTGCGAGTGAGCTGTGAGCCCCGTCAGCGGGAGGGCGAGAGCAGGATCGGGCCCTTCGCCGCCTCCGTGTCCCTGCGAGTGCTGCGTGTGGGTATGGGGGTGCCGGTAAAAGTGCTGCTCGCTGTCTGGGCCGATCTGCCGGCGGCTGGCTGTACGGCCAGCGCCTGCCTGTGCTGGGACGCACGCTCTGTCTCATTGCTGCCTGGGCTTGGGAACGGGACCCGCTTCGGCTTTAGTGGGCCAGGACCACAGCCCGGGCTCAGGAAACCCACCTCGTTCAGCTCCCCTTAACGTAAAGCTTGATTATTGAACACCAAGGTGATTTATATGCACTCAAAAAGCAGTGCCCTCTATAAGCTTATCTATTCAGGTGGCGTTTCCCAGCTCGAAGCCCGTTCCAAAAATGAGCAGTAACATCTGAAGGCTTCGTCCAAGTTGCTTTTGTACATCTCAGCTGTGCGTGGATGGAGCAGGCTGCGGTGTAGATTTTGGGGGTGGGAGAGAAGACAGCCGGAGATGCTGCAGCACCAGCCCAGAGCCCCGGCCGACCCTGGGCTCAGGCAGAGCTGGCAGAGGAGAGGGGGAAGGCGAGGGGACTAGTTGGAGGGGACTGGTTGCACGTGGAGGGGACTGGGGTGGGTGCCCTGTGCCTGGGGCCATGGGGGCAGACTAGAGGGTGTCTTGGGAAGGAGAGCAGCCTCGGGGAAAGAGGCAAAAACATCGAGGAAAATGCCATCCTCTCAAATTTCCCCTTCTTCCCAGATCCTTACAGGCTTTTTCCGCCCTCCAGAAACGGCTGCTCTTTCCCTGACCATCGCTATCCTCTGCAGCTCCTTCATCGGCCTCCTGAAATGTCTCTGCCTCCCCGCCTGTTCACCCGCCTGCTTTGACACCAACCCTCCAGCCTCCCCGCTGGAGACTTCTGATGCACCCGCATCCCTCCAGCACCTCCCTGAGCCCTCCCCGGGGCTGGCTGCACCCCACCGCCCTAGTCCTTGTGTGTCGTGACAGCAGGTACCATCCTTTTGAGCTGAAGAGAGGCTGCAGAGGCACCAACGCGCAGCCAGGCTTCACCAGGGCTGTCTCAAGAGCCTCTTCGTGCAAATTTTTAGGTCAAGCACAAATGCTCAGCTTCTCACGGTGGCGCCTTCGCTGCACCTCCAAGGCAAGCAAGACATGGGCTCTCTGCAGGGCTGCTGCACCCTCTGCTCCGTCCTGATGTTCGTCGGTAAGTGTGGGACGGGGCAGGCAGAAAGCGACTTGGGGGATGTAAAAGCTGGGACTGGGGTGATGCTGAGCTGATACGGTAAGGGGAAGCAGCGGGTGGTGACCATGAAGTGCTCTCCTGAACCACAGAAGGCTAGAAATTTGGGGGGGGCGGAGAAGCATCACAACATGGTTCATATGATCACTGCCAAGCATCCGCCAAAGCCGCCCCCGAGAGGGCAGTGGCCCAGCTGGACCCAGCACAGCCGTTCGCTGTGCCCTTGTTCACTGCTTCCACTGCTCCATCAGTGCCGTATTATTTACCGCTGGTAATATCTGGGCAGCCCATGAAGGGTGGTAACGGCAGGACGGCTCTAACTTCAGAAGATCTCTTCCGCTTTCATCTGTGCGGTGATGCAAAAAGGCTTTCGCTGGGTTTAGATGGGTTGGAAATCACGGATTTAACCCTGAAAGGGCAGTCGCAACAGCTGGCCCAACCCCTGGCTCTGCCCGTTCCTGGGAGGGAAGAAAAATTCTCTCCAAGCTGATTGACTGGTGTCTCTCACCCCGTGCAGCTCCCTGCAAGCCCCGGAGAGGCAGAGCCCTTCGCTGCCAGAACTCAGGTCCCCCGTAAAATCCGCACACACCCCGCCCCCGGCCCCGAAATACGGGTGCAGCAGCTGCA
>JAVKLA010000039.1:959450-982337 GCA_034782735.1 Sagittarius serpentarius | reverse complement strand
ATACCAAACCTGGCCCATCACCCTGACCGTGCACGAGCAGCGTTTCCCCCCCGAGCCTCCAGGTGAGGGTGAGCGTGCCCAGCACAGACATCTCCTGCGCTGCCCCGGCCACGGGTGCAGGAAGGAGCGGGCGCTGGCAGAGCGTTTGTCCCTCCTCTCAAAGGGATGAGCTGCTGTGGGGAAGAGAAGGATTTCCAGGGATGTCTCATATGGTGCTGTAGGTCTTTGCTTCTTACGACAGGAAACCCATCCTGTGCCGCGCTGCCAGCTTAATCACCGTCTCGGGGCTTCCTGTGCAGCTGGTTGTCTCTAGCTGAGAAATGCTCTTCTGCCAGCCTTGCGCTTACCCGGCGTGAACGGCTACAGATGAGAGAGATGGGCTGAGAAACCGAAGCACTGGGTTCGGGTCCTGTACTGGAATTAATCCAGCATTCACTGGGGAGAATAGGGCGCTCGGGGATAAATCTGCGGCCACGTGGGCTAAGACAAACATACCAGATGGTGGCTGTTTGTGCCTGTGCAAGATGCGTATACCACAGGGCAGTCAGTTAAGCTGGCAGCCGCGGTCCCCCTGGCAGGACGAGCTCCTTCTTTCAGCTGCCTGTGTCTGGCGTGTCTATTCGCGCTGCCACGCAGCCCTGATGACGTGCCTCACGCCCGTCTCTCCTTCTGCGTTTGTCTCTTGCTGTTCCCTGGCCCGGTTTATCTCGCTCTGCCGCAAACACGGCGCTTTTGAAGACCTAACTGCATTCGGTAACTTCCCGATTGCCTCCCTGGGTTTTCCTGCCGTCTCTCAAGGCACCAAACAGAGCGCGCTCCCTTCACACCGGTGACTCTTCCGCAGCTCTGCAGCCACCCTACACACAAAGTACACGAAACAATTTCCGTGGCGGTGTCTGGCACAGTTCAGTACAAATCGTTGGCTGTAGCACCTGAACGTCTGTGCCTTCTGTGCTCGGACTGGCGAGCTCCTTCCCTATCCCCTCCGGCAGCACCACGAGATACGCCCGTGACTCGCCGCCTCTGCGGGACGGCAGTATCTCTGAGAATATTTTCTGGGCTGACATACCAGTTCTAGCCTCTGGCTGGCACGGGGTGAAGCTGTCGGCCGTCTTCGCGGCAGCGCGGCCAGGGAAGCCTCCCGCACAGCCTCCGCACTGCCCCGGGGCTTTGGGGGGGGGGGGCTGGGGGAAGATGCCCGTGACAACCCCCAGGGACTGGTTACGAGTCCGAGCCTTGCCCGGCTCCGCGCTGAGCACCCGCGGCTCCCCGGTCCGGCACCCCCCAGGGCTGGGGTGTCGGAGTGACAGCAACCCCCGCGCACAGCACGTGCAGCCCAGGGGGGTGCACGCAGCGCAGGCAGATGTGCAGGGAAGGAAACTCATTAGTACTTGAGCTGTCGATGTGGGTGGGCTTTTGGCAATGCAGTGTTTCCCCTGACCTCTGTGTCCGTCGTCGTGCTGCCCTCCAGCTCCTCGTGCTGCTCTCTGAGGCCAAGGCGAGTGCTGTAATCAGCAGGGAGGCTCTAGAAAACGTGGTGAAACCACCGCAATGACTTGTTTAGAAAACGCTTACACCACCTGTTTTCTTTCAAACAGCGGACATCCTGAAGCTGGAGCACATCTATGGAATTTGTTGTTCAGCCTTCCTCCTTCTGCTGTTCCTGCTCTTCTGCTGCATACGGCACCGGGGTGAGTGGGGCTGCTCCTGCTTTTTACCCTTCCAGGTTGCATCCTCCAGCTCGCCCAAGCATATTCTTGGGTGTTGAAAGTAGCGGAGGGCTCAGGAGTTGCCTGGGTTCCGCTCTTCACACCAAAACTACTCCTTCTGCAAGAGCACCTCTCAAACGTGCCACCTCCTTCCAGTCCTAAGAGTTGCTGAATGCATTTCAAGTTCGTCCTGCAGCTTAACGACGTGGAAGCACAGCCCGGGTCGGTTGCAGTGCTTCTCTGGAGAACTCGTACCTTTTGGTGCTGAGACCAGAATCGAGATACCGCAACGTATCTCGCCTGTAAAAGAGGTACAGCTTCATGGGCTCTGAAACGCATCCTCTAAGTGTGGCCGTGACTATTCTGTTGTAGTTGCTTTAAAACTCCAGCTGGGGAGAATACCTTGGGGTGTTTCCACTTCAAAAATAAGCCGACAAGGTGCATCTCTCCACAGTTTCCATCAGCGATGTCTTCAAAACCTTCGTCCCTGACAACGCCTGTGTCAGGAAACAATTTCATTTTTTTCCGAGGAGGAGATTTTGCTCGCGCTTAGAGAAAGTAGTTACAGAAATCTCCGTCTTAAAGGCAAAATCCGTATCACACACGGACGCACCCCCAGGTGAACGTGCCAGTAGAGGAGTCCTGGTTCTCCAGTGCTGGGAGAGAGGAAGGTGCAGACCACCAGTGTGTCTGCCAGATAATAAAACTCTCTTTTTCCTAGGTGCAGCTCAGCAGCGGAAGAGGAGAATCGCTGAACAACAGCAGGTACAGGGGGAAATCGGAAAGCCTTGGGCACAGGGAGCTGGGTAACTGCTAGCCGCTGGCCTGGATAAGATGTACTGAGCTGCAAGAATCGGGTGTGGGATATAAAATTAGGAAGTTAGCTCATTATTGCAAGGCAAGGCTGCAAAGTGCCTGCCCCTTCCCCAGCTGCACACTTCGCCTCCACCTCCCTCCCAGTCAGACCCCGACCCGACGTGAACCGTACCTGCACGCCTGAGGAGCCGGGGGACAGCTTCGGCCGGCGGCGGCAGCAAGGAAAATGCAGAACGGTTAAATGCAGAGAAACGTGCCGATAGCCATCCCTCCCTGCTTCCCGGTCTCACGGATTTATGTTAAAGGACTTCTTCAGGGATCGGTGTGGATGATCTAGGGACTCGTCTCACACAGAGTTTTACCTGTGGAAAACAAAAAAAGCAGAGAGGAAGAGGCGAAGAAACCTGAGAAGGAGAGGTGACAGCAAGGTGGCTCAAGTCACTTCTCTGCCCGCCATGTAGTGCTGGGGAAGGTGACTCCATGGGGCTGGCAGGTGTCCCAGGAGTACTAGAGTACTCCAGAGAGCACGTCTTGCAGATCCTACCAGCCTACGCGTTGTTTCCGCACAAAGAGGGCTGTGTGATTATTTTTTTCCGGTGAAAATAGCCAAGGTCGAGGGGAGGCTCCCCACCCTGTGCTCTCTGGTCTGGCAACCACGATGAAACCTCAGCAAAGGTTTCCACCCCTGTTTCCAGTGTCCGTCGAGCTCTCCCATCTGCTCTCCAGGCAGTGTCTCTTTTGTCTGAGAGGTCCTTGGGCAAAGCAGATGTCACCCTCCAGTGTACCTGATGGGCTGAGCCAGTTTTGCCTCCATGGGGTGAGGGAGCTGGGACCCGTGTTCCCCCACTGCTACCGTGGGTAAAGCCATCTGGGCTTTATGTACCTCCTGCTCCTGCAAACTCCTCGTTGCGTGCAGACAGTCAGTGGCTCTGGACCCTTCCTGATCCCAAGGCGGCCTCTGGGGAAGGCTCTCATCTTTGGTGTTTCCTTTGTACTTCTCTAGGTCTCAAGCGTGGAGGAGTGCCGCGTGGAAAGCACTGCGGCGGGGGACATCACAACCATTTACGCCAGAGTCGGAGACAGCTTTGAACAGTCACAGCCGAGACCGACACCGGTGGTTGTGTACACATCCATAACTTCTCCTGGTCCGCCAGGACTGGTCAGCGGACCCTACCATCTCCTGGTTTGACTGTGGGAGCTGCCTCAAGCGGGAGCTTCGCAGAAGGTAGTCGTGCCTCAAAGCAAAGAGGATGTCTGTGCCATTGATGCTGCCTCTGCTGATGCTGCACCCTCGGTGCTCCCCCTCCGGCAGCTCCGCACACTGAGCTGCCTCGGCTGTAAAGGATTTGGAGTGAGAGACTACAGAAACGCGTTCGTTTGCCTCGAACTGCGGTCTGTCTTGAATGTGAGGGACGTGCTGGGTTTTGTACTCTCAGGAAGTCTCAAGGAGAAACTGAGACACCCGGCGTAAGAGAAAGATGCCTGAGGCAACGGCAAATCAACAGTTCGTCCGTGGGAAGCTTGCTTCCATAGACTCACCTTAATTTGAGAGGTAGTAGTGAGCATTAAGTGGATTTTAATTGTGTGTCCCGGGTTCACTATCAACGGTCATGTCATATTAAAAGAATATACGAAGATCCTTTGACCTGAAAAGTTGTCCTTATTTTAATAAGTACGCCAAGTAATTGTTGAGCGGGCTCTTCCCACAATGAAATTTGCTTGACCTCAGGATCCCAGGGCAACAGGTTCCTCTGTTGTTTTGAAATGTCCCTCTGAAGCGCGAGGAGATGGGGCTTTCTGTGCAATGGGTTTCCTGGCATGTCGTGCCGTTTCCTCAAAATTGTGTGCATGGGCGGGAGAAAGCTGAGCTGCGCAATTCTAGTTTAAAATTAAAAGGCCACGTCTGCCCCAGCAGCACCAACATTTTCAGGCATCTTTAAAATGCATTGAGGACATATATCGACTTCGTTTCCCTCTGGGTTTCACGGAAAGCCAGGTAGCATGTACCAAAACACGGGGCCCCGTCACTAATAATAAATGGATGCTATAGAAGGATGAAAGCCCTTGGCATCTCCCAACCGCAGCCGCTGTCGGCACGTGCAGTGAAGCCAGGCTGCGGGGCAGGACTCCCTTGGACAGAGCAGGGAAACTGCTGCCGCCGCTGCCGCTCTCCCTTTTGGGCTGCTTCTCTGTCGGCTGGGATGATGTTCAAGGGGGATGACGCTGAAGACGATGTTCAAGGCACTAAGCGCAAGGAGTCTGCTCCCACCGGTGCTGTGCCTTCCCTCCTGCCCTCTCCCCTCCAGGCAGGAAGGAAAAAGCACCCAACACCTCCAGCAGCACCGGAGGCTGCCTCCAACCTTCCTGCGTGCTGTCGGCAAGGGAAGAAACCTTTTTCTGGAGAGAGACATGCAGCGGCGCACGCAGCTTTTGCTTTCTTCTCGCCTGCATCTCCAGCTGAGCGTCCTCCGGCCCCCCTCCTGGCGCCGGGTGGAAGACCTGCCTCGTGGCCTGGCTCCTCTGCTCTCGGAAAGCCGTGCCGGCGCTCGTGACGGCAGAGCTGTGCTCCAGAAAACAGAAGCGTTTTGTGGTTCGATGAAGCCACAACAGCTGCACACTTGCATTAAGTAAAGACAGACCTGCTGTGGTTAACGTGAGGCCTTAAGTAGCAGGACAGATGAAAGTACTAAAAAATGTGAAGAAGCAGCAAATAAGTACCCAGGAAACACGGCTTTCACTCTTTGGGCTAAAGGGGACATGGTCACTGCCTTACTGACAGTCCTCCGGGCAGAGCTGGGGGTCTCTCTGCCCCACAGCTGAAGGTCTTTGGGAACGTCATCCCTGGGGAGCGTGGAAGGGCAAGGGAGGACTGCTCAGGACACGGATCTGGTCCTCAACCCCCACCCGCAGCCACAGAGCCCATTGAAGGGGTCAGCAGAATAACCCCTTGGTCTCCCCCCGTGCCTGGTAAGCCACAAAATAATCTCCAGATTGGAGCAAAATGAAGACCTAGAACTGAATTCACGTAACCGCTAATCAGCCAGAAACATGACTGCCCCATTACCGGCATCCGCGTCTCCCAGAGCAGCCTCTCCCCCCTGGAGAAAACACCCCCGGGGAGCGCAGCCCCCGGGCTGTGCTGCGGGAACCCCCAGGCTGATCTCAGCTCAGGCGTTTTCCTGAGCTGCAGAAAGGAGGTAAGCTTTGACTGGCTGTCTTCCCTAACCCCCCGCGTCCGGCTAAGGGAAACTTTTGGTGCTTCGTGTGCTGCTGACAGGCCGCTGGGAGTGTAAAAGTGGGATTTGGGTTAAGCAACCAGCTAGGTGATTGCAACTTCCCTCTTGGAATGAAATTATACTTTGGCAATCAGCGGCAATCGGGTAATGCCTGAGATGGGCTGAAAACAGCAGAAAGTGAGGCTTTGCAAGTTTCCAGCGTTTTGCTCGATCCTTCTGCTTTTTGGTAAAGTTGGGAGGTGGAGAGGAAGAGGAACCGAGTCATCAGTTTGAGGCAGACCAACTGCTGTGGCTCCGTGCGAAAAGACATAGGCGTGCGATGGGCCAGAGAGATAAAGGAGCACAGCCTGTGAGCTTACCCCGCTGCCGAGCTGTTGTGCCATGCTGGCAGGTCAATTCAGTATGGATTTTATAGTGGACTTGGAAAACGGAGCTATCTAGCAAAATTTGCCTGATGGGCTGGCGTGTTTCTGCCTGTATATGAAGTGTTTGCTGTACAGGGCTTAACGCTGAGCAGGCTGCTGACGTGGGGCTTGATCAGTCGTAGCACAAAGGCATAATGTGATTCTTGCGGTTTACGGGCTCCGCTCAGCCTCCTTAGAGCCACTTCTGTGAACGACCCTTTTCCCAGGGGTGAAATCCACTGTCTCTTTAGGTTCATTCCCCATCGATAACTAGCATCAGCTTTTGAACGACACCTCTCCGGGGCTGGAGTCACTGGCGTAGAGGGAGAGGAGCCGTGCAGCGGGGCTGGCCCCTCTCTGGCCGGGTGAGCTGGCGCTGGCGTGGAGAGGAAGGGAGCGGAGAGGTCTGGGCGAGCTCATCTAGAGCCAAAGGGCAATTGCAGCATCTTCCTGGACGTTTCAGAGAAGAGCTGCAGTTTTCACTTTCGCTTTAACATGCCCATAGGATGACTGAGCTTCGTTTCTGTCTAGAAACTCACTTGCTTCCCCCCCCCCCCGCTTCTTGTATCGAGCTAAAATTCAATTTCTGCCGTGCTGAGCCTGTCTCAGGCACGATCAGGGGAAGGCTGTCTTTTGGCCGGACTGGAGGTCCAGGATTTGGAGTGACGGGTTCAACAGGAACTTCAGCGCCTGATTCTGGAAGGGAGGTGCCGCTTGCACTCGGTATCTGTCAGTTGGGGAATATGCGTGTTTTTTGCCAAGTATGTCAACCAGGGAAAAACAGGCTCACCTATTACATGCCTGCTCCGGAGCTCCCAGGCTGTGGTACATGCGCTTGAGCCCATGCATCCCTGCCGCCAGCGGCTGCTCTTCCATCAGGCGGCTGAGCTGGGTAGCAGTAGATCCATGCACCTCTGGAGAGAGGCAAGCGTGTGCTGGTGGCTGGCAAGATGCTGCATTAGCGCTAATTACATGCAGTTCTGCGCCGACGAGGCTTGCCTAGACCTGCCCTCGATGCCGGCCGATACGCTAATGGGATAACTGCATCTGTGGCATCGCGCTGTTGAAACTCTGCGCTTCTTTGGTAGACCGCAGGTTTAGCCCGGGGGAGGAGAAAGCAGGCCCTACGCTTGCCTCGTGCAGCTGAGGAGCTGTGAAGTCCTCGCAGCAAGCTCACAGCTCCTCTTGCAGCCCCAGAGACCGAGCACCTGCAAGGTTGCAGCCAGGGCCTCACCCCTGCGGGAGGGAGAGCACGCCGCACGCCAAAGGGAGGGGAAACTGCAGAAATTAATGGGGAAAACAAAAGAAAAGAAAAGAAAAGAAAAAAAAAATTGGGCTGGCCACATTTGCTCCATGATGCTCTTCAGGCTTCCCTGTTTCTACCTTCTCCTCTCCACCTCTTTGCTCACCCTGAGCTCCCACCACAGAAGACGTTTGGTCTTCGCCTACGCTGTGTCTCCTGTCACAGCCTTATCAGCTGCCTTCACCTTTTCATTTCCTTCTCTGCGCAGCTTCTTCACAGGGCTTTGCTCCCCAGGCCCTTCTTTGCTTGCTATTTGAGGCTCCCAAAGGTCAGTGTGGCTTTACTTGTGGCTGCAGATGGCTCGGTGCCTGCAGAGCTCAGGTGCTCTCCGGCTGCATCTCAGAGCAAGCTTCCTCCCGCTGGATACGAGTAGCCTTGTATTTTAAAGACTTCAAGGGGCACACTGGTCCTCTCAACAGCCTTGCTGCTCTTCATAATTTATTCTTCCACGTTTCAATCCATCCCAGGCCCACGTGGCTGAATATCGTCCTTTGAGAGTGCTGCTGAATGGGTGGGGGACCTGGTGACAAAGGACATGGCCAAGGCACCCGGTGCCTTCTTCACCCTGGTTTTCACCAGGAAGACCGGCCTTCAGCAACCCGAGGGCCTCTGGAGAAAGCCCACAGCAAGGAGGACTCCCCCGGTGGGAGAAGATCAGGTTAGGCAGGACTTAAGCAAACTGGACGTGCCAATGGGCCCTGAGAGGATGAACCCACGAGTCCTGCGGGAGCTGGCCGACACCATTGCGAGACCACTCTTGATAATCTTCGAAAGGTTGTGGCGGCTGGCAGAGGTTTCTGAAGGCTGGAGGAGGGCTCTTATCCTCAGAAAGGGGCACGAAGGAGGACCCAGGGAACTACAGGGCAGTCAGCCCCATCCGGGCAGGTGATGGAGCAGCTAGTGCTGGGAACCATTTCCCAGCGCACGAAGGACAAGAAGGCGATCAGGAGGAGCGAGCAGGGGTTTATGAACGAGAAACCCTGCTTGGCCAACCTGGGAGCCTTCTGCGGTGAGGTGACTGGCTTGGTGGGCAAGGGGAGAGCAGCGGGCGTTGTCTGCCTTGACTTCAGGAAGGGTTTTGATACCGTCTCCCGTAGCGTCCTCATAGAGAAGCTGACAAAGTGTGAGTTAGATAAGGGGATTTATCAGTTTCGTGGGTGGAAAACGGGCTGAACAACGGGACCCAGACACAGTCCTGGGCAACCTGCTGTAGGTGACCCTGCGTGAGCAGGGGCTTGGACTAGTTCGTCTCCAGAGGCACCTGCCAACCTCAGCTATTCTGTCGTTCTGGGATTCGGCCACACTATTTGTTTAGAGGGGAAAAAGCGTCACAGTTGTCCCTTGTACAGGGGTTGCTCAGAGCCTACGGGATGCATATCGTGGCTACCGGCGCTGATCTGAAGCGATGAACACAGCACGGTCAAGATGACGGTTGTCTGCCGAGGCTTCAAGCTGCACGTCTTTGACCTGCGAGCGGGCTGGAAGAGCTCGCTGTCCCCCGGTGCCCCAGAGCTGGGTCTCCAGACGTCATCGTCTTCACTGGGACTGGTCAGCTGAATCTGACTCCTTGTCACTGAGAGCTTTTTTTCTCTCATCTAATCCTAGGTGGAGAACTTCAGGAACCGCCCCGACGCGCAAAGCTCTGCACAGACACCTCCGCCTGAGCGCCCTCAGGAATATGGGTGATGGCCCGGAGCACGGTGGCCACAGGAAAGTCCTCTCCTTGCCCGGACTGCCCCAGCACGTTACCGTCCAGATCAGTAGTTTTGTGGGCAGGACTCCTGAGTCTTTCCCCATTGCCCTTGACTGTAGCGGGGGGGTGGCAGTTTGTCTCCTCCAGCCTGGGGACCGCAGAAGGGGGTGAGCAGCCATCAGCTGCTCCGTGCATGTGCTTGCTGCATCCTGGGCTTGGTCCTGCTGGGGGTGGAGGGGTCTCCGACCGCTGCCTGCAAGAGGGATGCTGAGGTTGATCACAAAACGCAATTTACTTTTTCATCCACACGCTTCTAACTTCTAGCAGAGACCGGCGATCGTCCCTTCGTGACTTTGGGGTTGCAGCAGCGTGGGAGTGGGAAGAGAGAAGGACGTGGGGTTGTGCTTTCAGACAGCCTGCGGCACGAGTTTCATGTCTGCCGATGGTTGCCCACTCTCCTTATCTCTCTCCAACCACAATAAGCTGCACTGGCTTGAAGCGGCGGGTGTGCAAACTCTTCTTCACAGCCAGTATTTACAGGGTTTGTGCTGCTGTATTTGCTGTTTGGTCTCTCCCAGCCCCTCAAAAGATGCAGGGTGCAACGCAAGTGCCGGAAAAGCTTTTAAAATACTTGTGAAAGGAGTAAAGCACTAGCAGAAACCTGCCTCGGTTTTTCCTTTAGTTTATCTAAGATTAAGTGGAGAATATGTTTTTAAAGTTTCCTTCCAGCACCCTGCAAGGATTAATGTGTCCAGAGTGGCCCGACTGATAAAAATTACTCTTTGGAGCAGTTAAATGAAGAGGTGGACATGGATGATGGGGACGTGGTGGGAGCAGCAGGTGGGCAACACTCATCTACGGCAGCTCATCCTTCCAGCAAGCAAATGAAATGTCTGCCTGGAGAACGAAAGCTTCGTCCTTCGGTGTGTTTCTGAAGACACCTTGGGGTGAAGGGTCACCCCAAACATTGCTGGTGCGCGTTGATGCATCCGTTGCAGCTGCCAGGGGCTACCCAAGAAATGTGCTGCTCCAGGGAGGGAACGTCCCCGGGGAAAGGACAGAGCTGTTATTCCTTTTCACGAATTACATTTTCCTGCTCCTGTCTTGCGCCCCTGCCTTTGCGCAGCTTTCAGTGGCTTTTAGCTTCTCAGACATCCCGAGCTCACGTAAACTGCACGCAGAATGCCGCAGCCCTTCGCCGCCACGACAAAATGCCAACGGATTTGTGATATGACCCTCCAATTACCCAGCCCTGCATTGAGGAACCAAGTGGATGGGAACGGAGAACCTGCACTCTGCTGGGCGTGGGGAGAAAGAGAAGTTAAATTAAAAATGAAAATGCACAGTTGGCCACAAAACAACGTGAAAGGCAGAATCGGAGTGGGAGCAGCCTCCCCTTTAACACATCCCACCCCACACACACACAAAAAAACCCAACAAACCCAAACACAAAAGGTTTTGCTTGGCATACAGTTTGTATTGAGCTAGTTGTAAGCTCCGTTTGTCTTAAAAGGTCGTGGTCCTTCCTGTCTGAAAATGTCTGTCCTGCCCACTGAGGCTGCAGGTGAACGATGCAGTCCCTGCCTCAGCTCTAGCCCAAGGCCAAGCAGCCCGGCCAGGGTAGAGGAAACTCCTGAAATCAGCAGGCGTGACAGATTACGGCGTGAGGAGCATCAAAACTCGGGAGCCGATGTGCGAAGCGCAGCTGGGTTTCACGCTGGCCGCGGTGGGGGAAATGAGAAACAACTGCACTTCTCAGCTAACCGTGGGGAGCGCTGGGGACCTCCCGGGGAGCAGACTTGCAAGGCCAATATTGCCTAGGTAAAGCCAAACTGGCAATACCAGCTGAAGCTGAGATTGTCTCGGTAACGGTGTCGGGAATAGTAAATTTGGGGGTGGATGTAGCAAAATGAGGATCAATGAGGGAAAAGTATTTACAGGCATATTTATTTGGAAGGAGACAGGCGGAGAAAGAAAGGGGCAAGAAATGGGAAAAGGGATGGCGCAGTCAGCGTCGGGCTGCCCGTGGCATATGGGTCGGACGTGCTTTGGCAGGCGGGAGGTGCAGGCTGGGTGCTTTCCCTGGCTGGCGGGGAACACGCAGATGGGGCTGACGGAGCCAACGGGTATCGCCGTGTTGGTGCTCTGGACCTGACGACATCTGCATCCACCCACCTTTTCCTCATGCTTTACACACAGCTGTCCTGTCCCCAGCATCCATCTCGGTCTGGTTCTGGCGGTCCATGGGAGTCAGACGGGGCCAGCTGTGCTCGGCAGGGCAGGAAAGCTGTCCCCAGCGCTCCGGGGCAGAGCTCAAACCTTCCCAAGTCTCTCATCCCCTCTGCTCTTCAGTCTAGAGCATGAAACTTGGTGCCCAGGTGGTCTCCTGATCCCGGGAGTGTCTCTCCCTCAAACTGAAATTCCCTTTGCAGAAAGCTTGTGGGACACGGATGATCCCAGTCCGCATCTGCCTCGGTGGAGGCAAAAGCTACTCGCAGTGGGGCAAGTGTTTCAGAGCCTGCCTGAGCCCCTGGCCACTGCTAGAAACAGGCTGGAGGATGAGTTCAACCTCTGCTCTGCCGAGGGAGCTGGGCTGCTCTCCCAGGGACGGGGCGGAAGAAGGTTGGGCTGTAAGAAAGGGACGGGGATGGGTCTTCTGGCCTCAGGGCATGGAAATGATCTGGGACACCCTCTGCAATTGATATTGCCGCGAGAACTGGAAAAGGAAACCTCTCCTAGAAGCCAAGTCAGGTGGGTTGCTCTCCCTGGTTTGGCCTGGCAATCAAGCTCAGGGTTTCTTGCAAAGGGACGGCTTCTGGCGCGCGCGGCAGCTCTGCCCATCCGCCCCTGTGGGGCGGCGGTACGGCCCCGTCGGGGTCCCCCTCTGCCCTGCCCCGGCAGAAAGGCCACCCGGCGTCTGCACCCCGGGAGCCGCTGCTCCCAGCCGCGGTGCGAGGAGCCACCCGGCAGCTCTGCCTTCCCGTGCTCGGCTCGCAGCGCCGGGGAGCGGCCGGCATCGGAGGGCACGGGGGCGAGAGCGGGGAGCTGCCACCGGCTGAGAGGCAGGAGAGGAGGCGGCGAGGAAGGAGGGGAGCAATCGGCAGGAAAACGGCGAGGCTGGAGCCAGTCCAGGCTGGGAGTAGCCACGGCAGTGCCGTCACGAGCCTCGGAAATCCAGCCCTTAAGACTGCGCAAACGCCTCACGCGGTACAGCCTCGCCTGTTAGTCTCGTTTCGGCGTGGGCTTTTAAGGGGCTATTTTAAAAGCACGGCAATTTTTGAGCCGTTTTTCCTTGACAGATGCTGATGTGCCGTCCCGTGGAGCTGCTGGGGACCAGCTGGGTGCTCCTTGCAGGTAAATTGTCCCCAGGCTGGGCCAGGTGCCGGTGCCGTCCAGCGGGCTCCGGGCCAGATCCGCGCCTGCTGCAAACCCACGGAGAGCCCCAGGCTGCAGCAGAGCATTTGTGCGTGGGCACCTCTGGTCCGCATAGGTTAGACCTTTTCGATGGGGCAAAGTGCTTAACCTGAAAGGGAAGGGTGCTTCTGCTTTGCTGTCCAGAGACAGAGGAGGTAGAAGCAGCTCAAGAGCTAGGCGCGGTGCCAAAGCTAAAAGTCTACTGCAGATAGATTTGTACTGGGGCTGATAAATGTAATAACGCAAAATTTATTGCAGTTATGTTCATGTGAGCAATCTCACCTCCTTCGTTATATATGCACGGGCTGCCTTGAAGCCCAAATGTACGAAGATTTTCAGGGTGAGCATCTAAAATAGAAAAGAAACCCATTACAGCATACCCAGATTTTCAGACGCCGTGGTGTTTGAGTGTCCATAGGATGAGCTTTGGATGTTGCCGTTGTAAAAGATGCCTGTGATGAAGTATTTTCTCTTACCTTCTGCTGGCGGTACTGCACGTTCTGTATACATAGTGTTTTCCTAGAGCAGGAGGATTTTCAGTCCTAAGATTGTTTCTCCTCCCCGCCCATCTTACAGTTTCGGGGGCATGAAGGCACAAAAATAAAACCCGACAGCTGTTTCTCAAGGATGTGAGAGTGAGAAATGAAAACCACGAGATGAGCTTGATTTACTTGGATCATTACGCCTATTTTCCTTCCCGCCCGTGCTGCAAAACGACTAAGAGAAATCAGCGGTCGGAGCATAAGGGAGAGGTTTCAGGATTGTTTGTGGAGGCGGCAGTGTAAATACACGCGAACATCTGCTCGTGGGGGCAGGAACCAAGATACGGTGGAGAGAGAAGAGCAACCCCAGCCTGTGCAGCCGGCGGGTCTGTGCCGGGAGCAGCCGGCCTCCCGAGGCGCGCACACATCCTGCCTGCCCAGCACCCCTCCGCCTCGCTGCAGGCAGCCGGGGGCTGGGGGCTGCCAGCGCTGGAAATCAGTGTTTTCATGACATCTCTTTTGTCGGGAAGCGCGGCCGCGGTTGTCCGGCGGCGGGTGTCTGGGGACAGGCTGGGATCGCTGCCACCGGTCCCCGTCTCGGCAAGTCTGGGGCCTGACACTCCCACGCGAGGGCTGGACCGAGAGCTTTGGCGAGGGGAAGAGGACTTTTAGCAGAAATCCTGGTGCCTCCTTCAGAGCAGCCTCTTAGGCGTACTAGGATTGCCACTGGCAACTAACTGGCCCTCTGCCTGGGTCGATAAAGACCCTTTCATTTCCTCTGCCTAGGGCTGGCGCCTCCCTTTAAAAACATTAACCGCATTTCTTTTATTTTTTTATTAAGAATCCACTTTACAAGATAGGACTGTAGTAGGGATTTCTGCCTGGCTGTCCTAGAAAGCTCTTTGGTTTTGGTTTTTTTTTTGGGGGGGGGAGGGCCTGGGAGCTGTGACCTACCCACAGTGGCTCCTCTTGAAGTCCTCAAGTGCCTGTCCGAGCCCAAGCCACGACAAGCCCAGACACTGCCATGCGTTTTGGGGAGGCAGCCACGTCCCGCTCTGCTGGGACTGTGTGGACACTTTCAGCCCCAAACGAGACCAGGAACTGGGAATGAGCCGTGGAAATTAGGTCAGGATTAGAAAGTCCCTTCTGGGCACAGACTGGGAGGAAATGCCACCCAAACACACACACAAAACTCGAGCAGAAGCAGCTCACGGCCCTGCAGCCAGGTACCTCCAAGCACCCTGTGCCGTATTTAGGCACCTATATCAGCTCCAGCTGGGACGCCTCCCTGCCCGGCAGCATGACGGGCGATGGCGACGGCTTTGCGAGAGGCTGTGACCGAGCGGTCCCGGTACCGCACGCGTGTCCTGGGCGCAGGGGTTACCGAAGCCTCTCCCAGGCTATGCCGGCTTGCTCCATCTTCCCTTCCCCTGCCACCCAGGGCTGCTGGTGCCTTTGCAACAGGCTGCAGAAGCGGCGGGACCCCTCGAGAGAAAAGCTGCCGCTGTGGGATCCTCGGTGCTGCTTCCTGGCCTGGATAACGTCACGCACATCTTCTCCACGCGGTGGGAGCACCTCAATGGCACCAGCGCCCGCACCATCCTGCAGTACTACAGGGGGTCCCACAACCCAGCCATCCACGCGCCCTACACAGGACGAGCCATTTTCCACCCGTCCAATGGATCTCTCTTGCTGGAGGACGTCCAGGAAAGCGACAGTGGCATCTACAAAGTGACTGTCAACGCGGGAGACAGGGAGAGCCTGAAAATCCTGCTGGAAGTCCTCAGTAAGTGGTGGGCATGGGAGGGAGGAGCGGGGTGGTGGATGCAAGCAGAGCAGTGGCATTATGTGACTGTATATGGACCACCGGCCAGACGAAGGGATTTGGAGAAGGGACCTGAGCTCAGTCTAACGGGCCAATCATGAGTTTGTCTGAACCCGTCATGCATGGCGGCATCACCAGGAAGACTTTGGGAAGAGGTTCCCAACCCGTCCCGGTGGAGAAGATCCGGCGGCGCTGCCCAAGGAGGCCTTCTAGGGTGCCTGGCTGTGACAGAGGGCTGGGCTCCATCCTGGAAAGGCAGTTTCCTCCCTTGCTTTCTACTCTGAGTGCAGGGACGGAGGGACCGGTGGGATGCTGTCTAGCCGCTGCCACCCGCGGAGAGTACCTCCGGCACTTTTACAAGGGAGAGCGGGCAGAGCCAACGGAGCTAAGCCCAGCCGGGTGGGCTTGGTGGAGAAGCCATGAAAAAAATCTCCCCTTCAGACCATACTGACTGATAGTCTGCAATTTGCAGGCGCCAGCTACTGCCACAGAGATAAGAGCGTACTTTAAATAACACAGAAGTTCCTCCTCGATATCGCTCCCGGCAATTCCCTTAATTCGCTCTGGCGTTATCATTTCTCTGCTATAATAATGTTGCTGCCATAATGCTACCACAGCCCTTCACTACCCATTTCTCCTTTCCACCACACATAAACCCAAATGGGATCTGCATCCTTTTCCTCTTTTTTTCTCATTTCCTGGCGTATTTTAAAATGCCCTGTATTTACCCAAATGCAATAAAAGCAACGACCCAGCTAGAAAAAAGAAGCCCAAACCCAGAAAGCACAGCAGCCCTATGCAGCACAGGACTTTCCAAGGGAAAGGCACCTGGGATTGCACTGTTGCAGACTCAAGGATGCTGCGGTGAAAATTGCAGCCCGCATCCCCCGTCACGGGTGCTCCAGGTCACGTCTGAGGGAAGCGCTGGTGTTTCTGTCCCCTTTCCAGAGCCCGTGTCTCGCCCTCGGCTCCGGAGCGGTGCTCTCGTGGCCCAGGCCACCGGCGAGGTGCTCTGTGACGTGGCGGAGGGCAGGGTGGACACCATCGCCTGGAAGAAGGACGGGCAGCCCCTTCCCCCGGACAGAGGTTTCCTCCGCTCCGACAGCCTCAGCGTTTTGTACCTGAGGTCGGCAAAGAAGTCGGACTGCGGCTCGTACTCCTGCAATGCCAGCAATGGGATAAGCTGGCAGGAAACCTCCCTGAACGTCACTGTCGCAGGTGATCGCTGCTGGGGGGTTCGCCTCCCACCGCTCTTCCTTCTCTCCACCCTTCCCTGGGGATCCCTGGGTGGTTTCATCCCATCCCTCTGCCTCCGTCCCCCGAGGTCTGGCCGCCCTCTCGTGAGTTGTGGCCCACGTGCCGTTGAAAGGAGCCCCCCATCCCAGGGTGATCAGCAGCAGTTCCTGGCCCCTGATCCCACCAAGGCACAGTTCTTGGCAGGGTGGGCGGCAGGAGATTAGCTGTTCCCTCTTGGAGAAGGTCCCGAGTGATGGCCCTTGGCCAAGGTGACGGTGAGCAGGACGGGGGGGTGGAGGGGTGGGGTGGAGGGGAAACCCGTGGGCAACTTTCCTCCCAGGTTGGACAGTTCATGGACCACAGCCTGCAGCAGAAAGCGCTGATTTGGCCACCAGATGGCAAATAAATCGAATCTGTCCTGGTGATGGAGGAGCCCCATGGCCCACCAGAGCCGTCCGTGCTGGTCCTGCTGCTGGCCTGACTCCCGGCGCCTCGGTGGGTTTTTTTCCCAGGTCTCTCCCCTCCCTTGCAGGATGTGCTGAGGATTGCGGTGGTTGCTGTGGTCTTCGCTGCCGTCTCGGGATGGGGATTAATTTTTCCCGTCTGCCAGTCTGAAAAGCTAAGAATAAGTGAGTCTGCAGCTGGGGGGCAGCCGAACCCTCATTTTCTTCATCTGGCAGGGGAGAGTGAGGAGCGTTGCTGGGGGAAGAGCTAGTAATCAGCTACTTCCCTTTCCAGTTGTCTAAACTTCTTGTCTTCACGTCAGCTGGCAGGTCTCTATAAGAGTGACTTCCCTTGGCAAACGGTTTTAATGGTAAAAACTGATTTTACTCGGTTTTCAAGCTAGGTTAGTTCCCGGTACTTCCCGGACATTTTTGTTTTAGAGAGCTGAGATGATCGATTGACACTTTTACAGAAAAAAAAAAAAAGTTTCTCAGCAGCATTTTTTTAATTAGAAGGCTCCATTTTTTTAAGAGAGTATGTTTAATAACACACTGTACGGGGGGGCACAGAGCCCTTTCCAGCTACCCGCACTAAAGAGTGGGTCGAACCCACCGGGCCCTGGCCAGGGACACCCCACAGCATCCCGGGCGGGGAGGGGCTGCATCCCGCCCGGAGGAAGGGGTGGGGGCTGGCGCGGGACATCAGGAGGGTTCACAGCAGTCACCCCACGCTGCTCTGGGTGTCTAGGGGGGGAGCTGTGGCGGTGGCTCAGCGCCTACACCTGCGGGCTGGTGTGCATCGCCTCCATCCTGGCAGGCACCGCCGGGGTCCTCTGGATGCGAGAGGAAGGTAGGAGGTGGCTGGGGGGCGGTTTGCGGGGTGGGGGGGGGTGCTGTGCAGACCCCACTCCTTTCCCCTGTGCAGGGTGCAGCACGGAAAAGCAGTCCTTTGCTGTGCCAACCGTATGGGGTGAAGACCTCACGGGAGATGTGGAGGGGAAAGCAGTGCCCCGGAGAGGAAGGGTCACGCAGCTAAACACGGCGGGAGAGACCCAGCCAGAGCGACGTGTCTCTTCCCCATGTGTGATCCCGGCTAGTCGGGGGGGGCTGGGCCACCGTATGGATTACACGCCCATCCATACAATTAATGTAGTTCTTCCCCTTTATCCAGAGCCCTTTCCCAGAGCTAACTGCAGAAGGGCAGTTAAAGTGATCAAGGGATGGCGAGGCTGCTTGCAAGGACAGGTTGAAAGGGCTGGGAGTCGGGAGAGGGTGGAAAAGGGCTATGACGGAGGGTTACAAAATGGTGGAAGTGGCAGACAAATGCAGGAGCTGGTACTCTACCTTGTCCTGTTTTCTTTCAGGCCCTTCTGTTGCCATCATATTGCCGGAGATCGCCCTGACCTATGTGATCGTGGTAACCTTCCTGGTCGCCGCCACCGTGACCTTCCAGCCGACAAAGCTCATCCAGCTGAAAAGCAAAACAGGTGAGCTCTTCTGCCAAGGATGGCAGGGAGGGAGATAAAACTGGCCCACGGGGTTTTTCTTTTGCCCCAGATCTCATCCCGGACTTCTTTAAATGAAAACTCTATCTCTACTTCTGTGCTAACTCAGGCTGGTGGATTCCCCACCAGACCATGGGTGAGGGCAGACCTCCGTCCGCGTCTCGTAACACATATTAACATCAACTTGTCATCGTTCCCTCGGCCAGCGGAGCGCACGATGGGCTACGCTGCTCCCGGAGGAGTGGTTTCAGTGGTGCTGACGACCAGCTTCCTCATAAAGAACATCCACCATCGCCACGGTGAGAGGGGATGCTCCAGGGACCTCCCCAAGGATTTCTCACACTGAGGCCAAACCTCGTCCATGATACGTAATCCCAATATCCCTTCAGCTCGGCCATTCTGAGTTAGTCCTGCTCCAAAAAAAATCCAACAAATTGGGGTTTTCAGGGAAGCGAAATCTTTTGCAAAAGCAAAACTAGTTTTCAAACACCCCCCCCCCTTTTTTTTTTTCTTTTTGTGTGCGTGCACGTTTTGACGGTGGCGATTTGCCTTTCTCCTTTCTCTGATTCGGACGGCGTTTTGTGCTGACGCCTGGTCGGTTTGACCACAGAAGAAGGATGCACGGAGTTCGTGGATGTGACCGCCCTCGCAGTCAGCACGGCGGCCGTGTCGGCCCTCCCGCTCCTCGCCATCTTCCTCTGCTGTAAGTCTCCCCGCTCCTTCATTTCCCTGCCCCTCCGAGCGCCTTATGTTTAGCAGGCTGGTTTCCCTCTGCCCCCACGCGATCAAGCAGCCATGTGAATTATTTAAAAATTACTTGTGAAGACCCCAAGACCTCCCCACTGACTGCTTCCCTTGCCCGGTGAGCCCCAGAGGCCATCGACCGCGTACGACGTCCCGTGCTGCGCGTTCGGCGCCTCGCATACGCTTTCTCCTGAGCCCGGGGAACAGACCTGTCCTTTTGCAGATCACACGACTCAGGGGTGGCTGAAGGGACGTGACGCCAGCTGGGCAGACAAGGAGAGGTAGATCCTCTATTGCCTTTTTTGGTGTGAATTCATACCATCTTGAAGGGAAAGCAGCGGGATATGGAAATTATCGTCTGCCTTGTTTTAAGCCCTAGACCCCCAAGGAAGATGCAGTCCAGCGCTGCCCTCCCAGCCCCTGATTTCACCCTGGGTTCAGTGGGTAGCTCTGGGGGATGTCCCCACCCAGCAAAGCGCTTGAGTGCCTGCTCAAATCTCCCCCAAAATCTCTCCCTCGTGGCCTCAGCCTGAAGCCTTTAAGCCCTAATTCCTGCTGGTTTCACCCCAGCACTCTGGATTTCAGCCAAGCTGTGGGTGCATTTGGGCTTAGCCAACCCGCGTGCCCTGCGGGAAAGCCCCCAGGGCATCGCAACATCACGAGCCTCAGCCAGCTTCTCTTTGCCAAAACCCTCCCGAGATACAGAGGAACGAGCATCGCAACCACAGCCCTTTGCAGGGTCTTGATGGGTCTTTGGGCCATGCAAGGGTGGGCGCGGAGAGAGCGCTCGCCCCTGCCTGGCGCACGGGGCAGGTCTGGATGGGCGCACCAGAGCCCCTGGCTCCGGCGGTGCTCGGCGCGTCCCACCTCCTCTTCCTTCCAGGTCCTTCGAGATGTCTCAGCCCAGCAGCAAGGATGCCGTTTCCACCCGTTAGAAGCCGGCTGGGGTGTTTCTCATTCGGCTGAGTCAACCCAGTCTTGCTCCTAGGTTCGATGGGTTCAGGGCTCTCGGTTTCAGCGGGTTTGAGCCTCTGCAATACCTGTAATAAATGGCAATGAAATGAACTCATTTCGGCCGTGTTGGGTTTTTTTTTTTTTTTTTTAACACAGAATCGGGGGAGGCCAAATGCGTGGTTTTCCCTTTCTTTCATTTCAAAACCAGGCCCTAAGGTAGAGAAGCGCCTTTAGAAGTAGTTGCAGGAGTCTCTCTCTCACTAGTTTGTCGCAGTAATGAGACCGCATCTTTATTTAAATGTCTGCGGGTAACCAAATGCGCCCACCCCACCCTTTCCCGCTCCCATGCTTGACTTGCTCCCCGGTGCAGACGATTTCGGGGCATGTTTTGGCAGGGGTGGGGAGGGGGTGTCAGCCTCTGTCCCCCTGAAACCACAGGTCTGTGTGCTGCCTGTCCCCTTTAGTATGGGACAGCATCTCCAGGGGAGCGCTGTCCCCGTCCCCTGCAAGTTTCGGGGCGGGGGCGGGGGGGGCCAGCAGCTGACCTGAGCCTGCTCTTTAATCTGTTTGCTTAAATGCAAATCACTCTGCACAAGCCCGGACCCTGTGTTGGGGCGCGTTGATGTCTGCTCCGCTCCCTGCTGGGTTTTCCTTGCCCACAAGGGAGGGGCTGGCCGGCGGGGCGGTTTTGGGGTGGTGATGGGGAGGCCAGAGTTTGGGTGCTGCCTACATGGAGGCAGTCCTGCCTGCGCTTCGGGGCGGGGGAGGTCTCGCTCCTTGTGGTCAACGGGAATGTGGATCTTTCTTTACTTCTTTTTTTTTTTTTTTTTTGGTCTTCCTCCTTGGTATTTCCTGCCTGAACAGGCAGCATCACCTCTGCATCTCAGCCCCCACCCCGCTCCCCGCTTCCCCCCTTCCCTCGTAGAGAAACAACAGCTCCTGGGCCTCTGGTATCAAGAAAATGGGGAAAAATCCTGTCACCTTCAGCAGGAGCTGTACTTTCCATGGGCCCCTCTCCAAACAACCTGACTTAGGAGGAGCATGCAACCGAAGATCAGGAGTTAAGTAGGATGGAGACAGAAGAAGAGCATACATTAAAATCAAAAGGGCGGGCAGGCTTCTTGCTGGTACCCGAGAGCAGCCTGCTCTGCTGTACCAGAGATCGCAGCTCTATTAGAGGTAGGAGTTAAGAATTCACCCATTTCTATGGCTTTTAAAAGTCTCTTTTTCGGTCGTGTGTCGTCCCCCCCCCGCCTCCAGCTACTCCTGCAGAAGTAACCGAGCCCTGCAGTTCTGTGCGGGGAAACCTCCCGGCCAGCCCAAGGGGAAGCAAACACAGACAGACCGATGGTTACTCCTCTCCTCCAGGCTGAGCGGTCCCAGCTCTCCCAGCCTCTCCTCGGACGAGAGAGGATGCTTCAGTACCCGAATCATCTCTGTGGCCCCTTGCCTGGACTCTCCCATCCTGTAAGCCCATCTTCTTCCTGTGCTGAGGAGCCCAGAACTGGACCCAGCGCTCCAGATGGGGACTCACCGGCGCTGAACAGAGGAGAAGGGTCACCTCCCTTGACCTGCGGTGACGCTCCTCCTAATGCCGCCCAGGGCACCGCTGGCCACCCTTGCTGCACGAGCACGTTGCTGGCTCCTGGTCAGCGTGGTGCCCACCAGGACCCCCGGGCTCTGCAGAGCCGCTTCCCAGCTGGCCAGCCCCCCCCGCCATCCTGGTGCCTGGGGCTGTTCCCATTCCTGCAGCCTGTTGAGGTCCCTCTGGACGGCAGCAGGACCCATGGGGGCACTAGCCGCTCCTCCCAGCTCTGCATCATCGGCAAACTGGCTGCGGGTGCGCTCTGTCCCATCGTCCAGGTCATTAATGAAGATGTTAAACAGAACTGACCCAGTACCCACCCCCGGGATGCGACGATACCAGGTACAGAAAATCTTGTTCTAAATAGCTTCATGTTAGGTACAGAAAATTGTGTTTTAAAATTAAGTTCGTTAATCATTTGAAGCTTTAGTAATACCTAGAGAAGTAGCCCAGGTCATTTTAGCTTTCCTGCGCTTTCCTGATTGATGGTAAGTGCCTCTTGGCAGGAAAACGAACCATTGACCTGCCACAGAACGAGTTAGTGGTCAAAGTGAGGAGGGGGATACCTCCCCAAACGACCACCGAAGACCACCCGAGACCCCCGCGCGTGCGGAGAGGGCGTTTGATGTGTCATGGTTAGGTAATCCTATACATATGCATTAGATAGCCTGAATACGTATCAGGTGGGAGTAGTTTAATGAGTGGTATGGCATCGTTACCGTATAAAAGAGGCACAACTGGTGAATCTGGGGTGCTTGATTAGCGGCGAGTCCACCGAGCACCCAGGCCGGAATAAAAGCAGGATCTCTCCTGAGCGTGCGAGGTTGGTCTGTTGCACACCGGGTAACAAATCTCCTTTTAGGATGACAGCGGGTAACTGGCTGTTCAGCCAGTTTTCAGCCCATCCCACTTATCTGCCCCAGACTTGGTCAGGACATGGGGAAACGGCCTTAAACTAAAAGAGGGCAGATTTAGGCTAGATATAAGGAAGAAATTTTTTACAAGGAGGGTGGGGAAACCCTGGCCCAGGTTGCCCAGAGAGGCGGTAAAAGCCCCGTCCCTGGGAACATTCAGGGCCGGGCTGGACGGGGCTCTGAGCGACCTGATCTAGTGGAAGGGGTCCCTGCTCTCTGCCGGGGGGGGGCTGGACCAGACGGCCCCCGAAGGCCCCTTCCAACCCGAGCCGTTCCGTGATTCTACGAGCTTGGTTCGGAGGGTGCTATCAGAGCCGGCGTCAAAGGACCCGCTTGCCAAGCGCAACGGTGGCGGGTAGAAGGGGGCGCTTGGCGAGGAGCTGCAAGGGGACCGGTGCCCCAGGGGTGGGCTGGGGATAATTCCCAGAGCCAGAAGGTCTCTGGGGGAGCGGGCAGCTGAAGGTGCGGGTCCCTGCGGAGGTGGTGGTCCCACGGCTTGGGAAGCGGGCGAGGCAGGGGCGTGGGGCAGCCCGGGGCTGAGCAGAGACCGGTCCCGGCTGCTGCCAGGGCGCTGCTGGCGGGCGGGGGGGCGGCTCCCCGAGACATCCCGGGGCGGGGGGGGGG
>JAVKLA010000039.1:945489-958773 GCA_034782735.1 Sagittarius serpentarius | reverse complement strand
TAACCCGCACCCCGCTGCGGGCGGGCTGCGCCCCTTTCCCCGCCGGCGGGGGCGGTGGCAGAGGGGGGGGGCGGGGCGGGGCCCCGGCAGAGCCCTTCCCGCCACCGGGTCGCGCAGTCCTTTCGCGCCGCGGGGCGGCGGCCCCGGCCCCGGTCCCGGGGAGGCGGTGAGTGTGGCGGGGGGAGCCCGAGGTGCCATCGCGGGGGGGCTGCAGTCCCTGGGGCTACCCCGGGGACGGGAGGGGTGGGGATGGGGATGGAGCGGTGGGGCCCGGTACTGGAACTATGGGGCCCGGGGACTGGAGGGCTGGGAAGGGGGATGGAGCGGTGGGACTGGATACTGGAGCGGTGGGAACGGGGACTGGACCCATGGGGCCCGGGGACTGGAGCAGTGGGGCTGGGGACTGGAGTGATGGGGCCAGGGGACTGGAGTGGTGGGGGCTGGATACTGGACCCGTGGGGCCAGGGAGTGGAGCAATGGGGATGTGTACTGGAGTGATGGAGGTGGCTTCGGGAGCAGTGGGGACAGCGGGATGAGGCAGGGGCTGGGGGGATCCCCCCCCCCCCCGCACTTCCCTGCAGGGCCGCAGGCGCTTTCCTCTGCCAGGAACTGGGCTCTGCTCCCTAGGCTCAGCTCTCCCCTCCTACTCAGCTCCAGAAATACGAAATACTTACTCGCAGGCAGAGTCATCGTAAGTCCTCGCGGTGCTGTTTATAGAGCTCCTAAACAACCCGCTTCTGCCCCGCCATTCCTTCCCCGGTTATTTGCGCACACTCGCAGAGCTCTGCTCAAGCATCTGCAGCCTCGCCACCGCGACGGTGCGTCTGCTCCCTTTCTCCAGCCGCCTGCTGAGCCCAGGTCGGCGGCACCGTCGGAGCTGGCCGCTCCGCTGGGAGCGGACCGGTGGCTGGCTGAAGCCCCTTTGCCAGGGGAGGAACTACTCACGGCACTTGCAGTTGGGTTTGGTGGCCTTTTGCACGTGAGCTTTGGGCTACTCAGTCCCAGGACCCTTTGCCAAGCTTAATTTGTCTGTTCTGACTGCGGGATGTGAAGAGCATTAAAGAGCAGGGTAAAGTTACGAAAGTCTCTGAAGAAACTCATAATGTGTTTATGAGGAAGGGGGTTTCTTGGTTTATTTAGAGCTGTACTTACGCATAAAGCTGCTCTTCTCTATATGAGCATTACACCTGCTTCTTTTTTGGTTTCTCTCACTTTTGGTCTGAGCACAAACGAATCTGTGGACTTTTTAGGTTGTCACCATTTGTATTAGCCTTGAAGAACCTTCACAATAGTCCTGCTGATTACAGGGGACTTGGGGTTTTAGCTGAAGGTGTTTTTCCCTTCCATGCAAACCGTTACTGCTGAGTGGCATTTAAGTTTCTCTACTTGTCATCAGTTGTAGCAGTTCCCCCGTTGCCATTCTTTTTGCTGTGCCTCGGGAGACGTGAGACTGAGAGAGCAGAGCTAGACATTGCTCAGTAGGGTTTCATATTTGCTAGCGTGATATTTAATCTTTCAAAGCTGTGGGATGACTTGTAATAGGATGATTTGCATCTCTCTTTTTTATTACATTTAATAAACAGGGGAGACCAAAGATCATTCCTTATATTCTTGCGGTAAAGAAAGAGCACACAGTGGTTTCAACGCTTATCATACATCCTTATCAAAGGGCCTGATGGTCCCAGCCGGTACCACAGGTGCCTGTGCTCCCAGGTGTGGGAACTGACCTTCCTCCTTGCAAATCACACATCCCTTTTGTTTCTTCTTATCACAAGGTCTGTTATTATCCATTAGCCCAGGTCAGGGGAAGTACGTGCTTTCAACGGCTGCTCATGTAAGCTCATGTGTTGTGCAGGAGGACACGGCACCTTGGGCAGGAACCGGCATTGACTGGCTCGTTCGGGAGACGTGCCTCCAGGTAAACGTGGGGTTCGGGCAGCCCCATCGCGTGCGGGGCCGGCCAGCCCCAGCAGCCCACCCTCCGATAACACCTAGCCCGGGACCTCCCCCACCTTCCTTCTGCCAGGAGCTGATAAAGACCGTGTCTCCTCTTTACCCACCACGTTTACTTTCCTCGCGTGGCTGTATGGGCGCTGGCGAAACGATAACGCCTGAGCTGATTGCGCTCGGCTTCACCCCGCGGGCAGCTGCAGCTTGCTCGGCCAGACCCCAGCAAGCCCCTTTGGCTGACTTCAGACACTGGCAGCTGCCAACGTCTACGTTACACGCAAACTGCCGGGGGAGGAGGAGGAGGAGGAGGCGGTTGCAACACCGGCGGAGCATTTCGTTGCCCCCCCTACCCCTAAGGGAGCCTCTCAGCCCTCTCCAGCAGCAGGGAGGACTCGGTGCCTTGTTTGCGGAAAGCTGATTAACGTCCTCGGCAGCCTGGGAGAGCTCTGTAGTGCGAGGGATCTTCCCTTCCCCCTACACCGACATTTTTTGTTCGGGTACGTGGTGCCTTGGTGATATCGTAGCTCCAGCCCACTAATGAGCTCTTTTTCCTGCAGCTGAAAAACAGCTGACGCACATCCCATCGCTATAAAAGGCTGGATGAGAGGCTGCAGTGCCTCGGGTGTGTTTCCCAAATGCCATACGCATGCTTTGTAACGAAGATCCTAAGATATGCCTTAAAAAGGCCTCTTTGTAAAACTCCAGCAGGCTGCAGCGTGCTTCTGTTTCAGCTTTTCCGTGTGGATTTTGTAAAAATGGGAGATAACGCAGCATAGCGACGATGCTAGAGGCCAAGGGGAAAACGTGATAGCCTCAAGTGCGTGCGTCTTCACAAGTCCGATTCCTCTCCCTGTTCCTGTAAGATTCCATGAAAACTTCTGAAAATATCTGCCCCTTACCAAAAGTGTTGGTTCGCCTTGCAAACCACCTCTCAGGCTGCAAATACTCAACTGTGCTAATGCCTCGGGTGAGACGAGAGGTTCTCGTCAAGAGAGAAAACAAAAGAGAGAAAATCTGGTCTGCGTGATTGCAGGCAGATCTAACCCACCCTCCACCTTCCACGGGCATCTCTTTACCCAAAGGCTCTTACCAGTTTCCCCAGCGGCGTATCTGGGGCGTCCTGGTCTGCTGCTGGAGGGGAGGAGGGATTAATTTCTCAAAAGAGCAGCAGCACGTTTGAGCAGGAGGTGCGGTACGTGCCCTCCTTCCAAATATGCCTTACTCTCCATCTCCTGGGATAAGCCTTATCCCTTCTCCGTAGGCTCAGGGAGAGACTGTCACACCCAGCTGTGCTGGGTGGGAAGAGGGTCACTTCCACACCTATTTGGATTTGTTTGGATAGAGGAAATCCTCTGTCTTTAAAGAACATAAATGCTTTTTCCACAGCTATTGTTCTTCTATCCTTAAACCGGCCCTTTAAGCTGTAAAACAAACCATGGTTCTCGTTGCTCTATAAAAAGCCGCAACCAGCTCTTGCCCAAACCTCAGAGAGCAAGAGAATACCGGAGAAAATGGCCAAAAAAGAGGTTAATTTTAGCACCGCAACCCTCCCATCTCAAACCCTCCTCCAGGCTCTCAGGCATTTTGCAAAGGGAAAGAAGGCGTGGTCTCCTGCTTCTTTTCCACTTCTAATTAGACCTGTTGGTTAATGAGCGAATAAAATACCAGTTGCGAGGAAATCCTGCAACAGGAAGTACAGGATTTTTCATGGTCTCCATGTACCTGCTAACCTAGGAAGAGCACAACAAGGAGTTCATGTAAGACACGAAGGCATTCCAATAGCCAGCTTTCTACACGTTAACGTGGCTTTGCAGCCTGCAGCAGCCACTCCGTCCCAGATAATGTAGGTTTTTAGCCCCGCAGAAGCTAAATCACCCTTAAGTCGGGTGATTTTTCCCCAGAACCTTATTTCCTGAATTCCTTTTAGCAAGGCAGAAACCAGGGACATGCAGCTGGCTCCTCTGGTGGTGGGGACGTCCTGGGCTGCAGATCTCCATTGCAGGGGTGAACACAACATCCCCCGGCTGTTTTCTCTTCCCTTGGGTTTCGGGGTTCGGTTTTGCTTTCTCTTCCCCCACCTTGTGCTGGGGGGGCTGCTCGGCCGGGTCCAGGAGAGCATGCTGGCCATGCCGCGCATGTGGGCAGCTCCATGGTGGAAATGGCTTCCCTTTCAGATGCTGCTCTGCTGTTTGCTGGATTCCCCGGAGGAAAGCTGGATGCTGCCAGGAGGTAATGTCTCTCCGAAGGGAGCTCAGCCTTAAACACACCTCCTCACCTCTGCATCAGAAGTCAGTTCCTTAGCCACTGCCAACCTCAGGCTGTTTCTAAATAAACCACGTCTCTAAAACAGACGGTCTTGACCTCTTTTGGTCCTGGCTGAGACTCTGATCACAGGGCAGTGAAAACCCTTTGCCAAAAAATTGTCCCAGTGTCCGCTTTCCCGCTCACCACGTCCTCCACCCTCACCCTTGCTCCAGAGCCTTGCAAAACCCGACACTGAATACAGTCCCTGTTATCCAAATGCCAAAGCTTTCAGCCTGGCTCTGCAAACCAGCTCTGAGCGCTGGTCCCGCTCAAATAACACCCCATCGCAGGGTGTGCTGGAGGCAGGCAGGTTGTTCTCGAGCTCTCTCATGCCCTCCGCTCGGTGCGGTGTGTGCGTCGCAGTCTCTGTAGTGAAGGAACTAAGGCAGAAGGTCTCTCAAAAAAAAGTTGGAGAAGACCCAGAGAGCAGTCAGCCAAAATGATCAAGAGCTTGCAAGGACAGACTGAGAAGTCTGGGAGCCTTCAGGGTGGAGAGGAGGGGGTGGGAAAGGGAGTGGGATGGAGGTTTTCAAAGTCGTGAAGGTGATGCGTAAGGCAGATGCGGAGCCCATACTCACTCCGTGCCTCAGGACAAGAGACAGGGCTGCTTGAGGAAGTGATGAAATGGGTTAAACCCGAGAAGAGAAAGTACTTGTGTAGGCGTTGGGGTGTGAGCACGTGGCTCCTGCTACCCTGGGAGGCTGTGGAGGTAGTTGCTAAATACAAATGGGCAATTTCAGGGCCAGCAGATGCAGAAATAAATACGAAAGGGACGAGGCAGGGCTGTACCTGCTGGCACTGTACAGCTGCAGCAGACAGGAAGGGCTGCAGAAAGCAGCCAGGCACTCTTATCCCTCCCGATATTTGCTGCATCTACGCTGCGCTTGACGCTGTTGGATGTCAGTGGTCTTTGCGTCTAGGAGGTCTTTCTTATCCTAATCACTGTGGTGAACTGGTGCTGAACACAGATATGGCCGTGATGGTTTCCCTGAGCTCTGCCGTTACGAGCGGCGTGGGCTCGGGCTGCTGTACAGCAACCCCCTGCTTCAGCCTGTGCCGCCTGCGGAGGTGCCAGTGCTGTGGGGACACGCGGAGAAGGTTGGGGGCTCCCCCAGTCGCTGCGCTGAGCACCCTCCACCTTTCCCAGCCCCCGTGCGGCAAATGCCGATGGTGCTTTTCACAGTGTCCTTCACAGGCCCATCCGTCATGCCCAGAGCGGCCGTCCCAAGAGCACGTCGCTGCAGAAGGAGCTCATCCCTCGTGCTGGTGTGAAAGAGCTTGCAGGGCTTTACCATGTCAACCTGGCCGCAGGCGGCCATCGCAGGCTGTGAGTACGGAAAGGGACTCGCGTGGGGCTTGCATCGGCCGTGCATCTCCTCGGAGAGCACACGCTTGCTTCATTTCTGTGCTCTCCTTGCACCCCTGCTCCGGGCTGCGGCAGTGTCGGGGAAGGCGTGGGCGCTGGGGAGCCGTCCTGGCAGGCGCCTCCTTCCTCCCAGCGCTGCGGCATCGCCGTACCTGGGTACCACCACCGCCTCTTACGCGCAGCTCCCCTCCACTGCCTGCCTAAGGATTGCTTCCCTGTGAGCCAACTTGTCCGCTCTCCGGCCGTGGCGTACCCTCCGGTACCCTTCCCTGAGCCTCTGAGCCTCCCCTCCGTCATCTTTCCTCTTTGCTTGGACAAGCTTTCCTTTTGGTACCTGTTCCTGTAGCTTGTTCCCTCTTCAGCAACCAGCATAACCTTGTAAACGTGCTGAAAGCGGCTCCAGGATGACAGTTCGGGCAGATTTGGGGGCTGGAGATACTGGACGTGACTTTCCACTTCCTAAGTTCTTTTATGCCAGCAGTGCTACGACAGGACTCTCACGCCTGGGTTTTGTACGGCCAAGGGTACGTTTCAGAGTCACGCTTGCAGGCTGACCCCCGCATTAGCTTCGTTTTCCCCTGGGGAAACCATAAAACATTTTCAAGACAAAGGCTTTTATGTGAAGGCCTGATTAGATTCCTTTTCATGTTAAAAGCAGCTACACGGCAGTTGCACCAGAGAGCCGTTGCATTACTCAGAGGTGCCAGGAAATGTGACTACATCATGAATTAGCACCTTCCAGATGCATAAGGTCGCAGGCGCCTGGCCAAGCGGGAGCACCAGTTTTGCAGGGCTTAACCCCCTCTTGAGAGGACGGTGAGGCCAAGGCTGAATATGCCTGTAGGTTTTAACAGCTTTTACAAAGGTCAGCTCTCAGGCACCAGTTACTTAGCGGCCAGGACTACGGAGTGCCAGCAAAGTGCATTTCAGAGCTTGTTTTCCAAGCAATGCTCTTCCTTTCAGGTGCCGAGGGAGCAGAACGAGATCCAGGGGTGAAGCTGCACTGATTATGGTCCCCGTTAGCAACGCCTGATGCGCAGAAAACCCCAAAAAGTCCAGTTTCCCATCATTTTCATTCCAAAGGGCAAGGAATTGTCTTAACCAGCTAAGAAGCATTTATATAAGACACCAACAAAAATGTTAACGGGTTTTAGCTTGACAAAGGAGGAAGGAAATCAGATATGTGGCATGACATGCTTCAGGAAGTCAGTTGGTAACTTGTGCCAGAAAAAAAAAATAGGATGTACAAGCACGTTAAATTGCTCTTTGGCTTTTGCTTTAAAACTAACCCATCCTGCTGTGGCATCTCTATTTCCAGATCTGTTGCTGGGTTTGCAGGGGTCCTTTGCAGTGGTGGAAATCACAGAAAGAATAGTTGCAGCTGAAGGCTCCTCCATACTGATGCATGCGCCGGACATGAAGAATGTAAACTTCACCGAGTGGGAATACATAAGAAACAGAACCCTTGAAGTCATCCTGCAGTACTATGCAGATTACCAGTCTCCAACCATTTACTCAGCTTACCAAGGCAGAGTGATCTTCTATCCAAAGAATGGCTCAATTCTCCTGCAGAGTTTGCGAGAGACAGACAGTGGCATCTATAAAGCAACAGTTGATCTGATGCAGGATAAGGCTCGGAAAACCCTCCTTGAAGTTATCAGTAAGTCAAACGACTCGAGAGGATCGTTTTCTCAAAGATTTGCCAGTCAGTGCAGCAGGCAGGTCCACAAAGGGCAACCAGAATAGTCAGAGAACCCCAGAATATCCCGAGTTGGAAGGGACCCATAAGGATCATCGAGTCCAACTCCCTGCTCCTCGCAGGACTACCTAACACTAAACCATACGACTAAGAGCGTCGTCCCGATGCTCCTTGAGCTCTGACAGGCTTGGTGCCCTGACCACTTCCCTGGGGAGCCTGTTCCAGGGACCGACCACCCTCCCAGTGAAGAACCTTTTCCTAATGTCCAACCTGAACTTCCCCTGACGCAGCTTCGTTCCATTTCTCGTGTCCTGTCGCTGGTCCCTCGACCGGCTAGCTGTGCTGTGCTTGACGCACCCCAGGACACGGTTGGCCCTTCTGACTACCAGGGCACACTCTTGACTTATATTGCCGTCAACCCAAACCCCCAGATCTCTTTCCAGCCTCTCGTCCCGCAATTTGTACGTATAATCAAAATTGCCCCATCCCACGTGGAGAATCCGGTACTTGCTCTTGTTGTATTTCGTACAGTTGGTGACTGCCCAGCTCTCTAGTCTATCCAGATCTCTCTGTAAGGCCTCTCTGCCCTCGAGGGAGTCCACAGCTCCTCCTAGTTTAGTATCATCAGCAAACTTACTCAATGTACATTCGACTCCTGCATCCAGAACATTTATAAAAACATTAAAAAGCACTGGCCCTAAAATTGAGCCCTGAGGAACCCCACTGGTGACTGGCCACCAGCCTGCTGTCACCCCACTTACTATAACTCTTTGAGCCCGACCCGCCAGCCAGTTGCTCACCCAATGTATTACGGACTTCGTCTAGCTGTGTGCCGTGACATCCTTCACAGAAGGATGCTGTGAGAAACAGTGTCAAAAGCTTTGCTAAAATGCAAAAACCCCACATTTACTGGCTTCCCTTGGTCAACTAGATGGGTGACCCTGTCATAGAAGGCAATTAAGTTAGTCAAGCAGGACTTTCCCCTCGTGAACCTGTGCTGGCTATGACCAATGACTGCAGTGTCTCTCAAGTGTTTTCAATAACTCCCAGAATAACCTTCTCCATAGTTTTAACAGGCACCAAAGTGAGCCTGAGAGGCCTGTAATTACCAGGGTCTTCCTTCTTACCCTTCTTGAAAACCCGGACAACATTTGCCAGCTTCCAGTTGACTGGGACCTCTCTAGATTCCCCAGACCGTTGAAAAATAATGGAGAGAGGTGCCGCGATAACGTCAGCCAGCTCTTTCAGTAGCCTGGGATGAATCCCGTCGGGCTTACGTGCATCCAGCTGGAGCAGCAAGTCTCGAACTGGAGGAGGATTTCTGGTTTCATCACTGCCTTGAAAGACACAGACCGAAGACCCTAAAAGAGTTGCTGGGAAATGCCAGAGAGGTTTTTTTTGCAGCTGAGTCTGGCTGTGGGTTGAGTTCCTGGTTGTGACAGCAGGCTGCGTGGTGCCTTCATCCTGGAGTGACAGAAATGGGGGACACCTTCTGCCTTAACCGTTATCTAGTTGTTTGGTCCTGAACAGCTGCTCACAGGAAGCGTATGGCATAAGATTCCCTCAAGAGAAGGGATTTCTGCTCACATTCGATGAGCAAAACAAACGCCATGGTAATGACTGGAGGAACTCGGGAGCTGCAGGTTGTGGCCGGTCCCTTGGAGCTGGGGCCAGGAGCTCCTTGGTAGCAATCCCAGGAGAAGCTGGTGCCTCACCAGTTGCCGCCTGACCCCTTCAGGATCAGATCCCGAGATCAGCTGGGTTTGCGGATGCTTTTCACCGGAGGGTGGGTCTGCCAGGCAGATGGGGCTGATCTCGCGTGGCTCCCTGCAGGAGCTCCGGGCCTTGCAGGCTCTCTTCCTTCACACCAGCATTGCCTTTCTCTGTCTCTGGATATCCCTGAAAAATAAACAGAAATGAGAGCTCACCCTGGTTTGAACTGCCCTTTCCTAGAGCTCGGCATCTCTAGATGAGCATACTGCATGTAGGACATCCAGGGATGAAGGACCTCAGGAGCATATGGTTGCCATCAAGTGGAAGCCCAGATGTAGTTAGGAGCAGCCCCGACCGGCGCAGGTACCTAGGCGTTAGCTGAGGGTCGGAGCCAGCCCTCCGCTTGCACGTGGCGGGGTCTCCGGCATGCAAGGCTTGCTTCTCTGTGCTTTGGTCCACGGGGAGCTGGCCCGGTTTAAACGCAGGCAGCAGCAGAGTCCCACGTTGCTGCTCTTTGGCTGAACTTCATGACTTCTTCGATGCCTCCCATACTTCCCCGTGCCACTGCCGTGTGGGAAAAGCCCTCTTGGGACACCCCATGGAGGGCAGTGTCCGGGAAGTCCCTGGCATCACCTCCCAGCATAATCCCAACTCTCTCTCCAAGGGCTGGTAGTATCCATCCTAGGGGTGACGCGGTGGCAGGGATGGGGACACCTGCTTTCTGCTTTGAAGTTGGTGGATGTCGCCGTGCTCCTGCAGTATCTTCTCTCCCTCCAAACTGACCTGGGTCGTAAATCAGAAGGGAAGGACCTGCTCACTCCCCAAGGCGCGCTCGGTATTCTTGCACGTTGGCCGGTTTTCAGGTCCAAAGCAAGGCAGAACTCGCGCTCCTGGGAGTGCTACCACACTGCTCTCTGCTTTTCAGAGCCTGTGCCCCAGCCTGAGCTCCGGTACAGTTCGAACCTGGCAGGTTCACCCATCGAGCTGGTCTGCATGGTGCCAGAGGGAACAGTGGCTTCCATCTCCTGGAAGAAGGAGGGACGTCCCCTTCCCCCCGAAGAGTGCTATCTGCTCTCTGAAAACGGCACCGTGCTGCAGATAAGGAAGGGAGAGAAGTCAGACTGCGGCTTCTACTCCTGCAACGTCAGCAACGTGATAAGCTGGAAGGAGGCAGCCCTGAACCTGACGGTGACAGGTTAGCCTTGTCCTGCCGAGGTGGGGTCCGGTGGTTTGTCGTGTTGTCGCAGGTCCACCCCGCAGGGTGCAGCTCGCTCTCTCGTGGGCTTTCCTGAGCAAGGAAGACGCGTTTTCCAGCATTTTGCAGTTTCCTGGGATCGCCGCTCTGCGTTTCGGGGTTGTCCCCAGCGCGGGGTTTCCCTCCTGCCCTGCCTTGCAGGTCTCACGCCTCCTCTACGCCACGTGCGGAGGCTGGCCGTCGTCGTGCTGGTGTTCGTCGTCGCCTCCGCCACCAACTTCATCGTTATCCTGGTCTGTCAGCTGAGGAAGCACAGGCTCGGTGAGTGCCAGGACTGCACCCCAGCCCCCCGAACTAAACCCTTCTCTCCCCACCGTGGACAGGGCAGATGGCAGAAAGCCTCAGGCAAGCTCCTTCTCCCCTGTCGTCCTAATTCGCTTCGGGAGTGGGAGGAAATGTGCTCAGCTCATGCATTTCTTCTTATGCCTCTGTAGCTTGCACAGAAAATAAAACTCCCTAGAAGCAGCTAATCCCAAACGGCTTTGTGAGAGATGGAGCCAAAAATATCCCAGTACCAAGGGTACGAGTCATCCCTCTCCCATTCCTCGGGCATCCCCGGGAAGAAATAAAAAGTGCAGGACACGCAGGCTGCATGGGAAGAGCCTTCCTGCTTGGAGCTGGCCAAAGATCATGACTCATGGGTTTTGGCGACCAAGCACGCTGGTGTCTGTGTATGATCCGCGCCCAAGGAGCGTACAGGTTAACGTGGGTGCTTCAGTAGCAACGTTATATATTGATTAACAGAAAACAAACCTAAAGATATAGCCAACAGCAAGCCCTCCCACACAGTCTTTGCAACCTGCTAGTGCGTTCTTCTGCCCACCGGGAATAATCCCCAGAATAACAGAGACCACCTGGGGAGCAGAGGTGAAGGCCCGCAGCTGGCAGGAAGGTTCTCCCACGTGTATTTGACTCTCAGCATTAACACCGGGGACGTGCAGGTTGTGGCGTTAGGTCTTGCCTTTGGGGATAATCTCCCCCGAGGAGCTCGCCGTGCCAGGTGCTGGTGGCAACGGCCTGTGTCGTGTGGGCTTTCCCCCGTGAAAGGGGTCTCCAGAGGAAATCCAGCACTTGTCAGGTCATTATAGGAGGCAAAAACTCAGGCAGAAGTGTTGTAAAGTGTCTCACTAGGTGGAATTGGTGTCTGGTTCAGTCTGGAACAGCCCCAAATCTGGCTGGTTTCTCCTGCTTCCTCCTGAAGACCAAAGCAAGGCCTTGAAATTTCACCAGGTTTTCTTTTCAGGGTTCCTAAACCTCAGGGATTCAATTCTTTACAACGAAAACCTGTGCTGGCTGTTTATCTTCCCTCTGCAGGCTGCACCCATCCTGTTTGTGTGGTACTGAGTACATTTGCCTTTTTTCCCAGGAGAGGAAGGATGGAAACATGCAATTCTGTCCACCCATGGCCTGCTGTGTATCTCCTCTCTCCTCCTGCTTGCCAGCTCCATCATCTGGATGCAGGAAGAAGGTAGGATTCATTTAAACCTGATTTGTTCTTGATTGCTTCAGTGTCTCGTCTTTCTTCTTCCGCCAGGTCTTTACAGTAGCACCTTTGATGTAGCGGTATTTGCTTTGGTGAAACTGAAGTTAGACCTCACTGCTCTGTAGCCTGCAGGCTCCTCTTTCTCTGCCCTTTTGAAACCGAAGGGCTACATTTGTCCCTTTGTGCTCTTCAGGTACCGCTACCCCTTCTCCAGGGCTTCTCAAAAATTAAAAAGCGGTTCAGAAACCACTTCCACCAGACCTTAAGGGACCATGGGCAATGAAGACAAAGCTCGGCTGTTCTAAAACTGCTCCGTAGCCAGTCCTTCCCTGCCCCGGGCTGAGGCTACCTGTTTGTCGTGCTGGGGGTGCTCGTTTGCTGCACGCCGAGCTGCAGGCAGACATTAAGGCAAACAAGCCCGAAGAAACCCCCCGCCGAACCATGCGGGTCTTCCCCCCATTCTCTGTTGAAAGCAGGGTGCTGCCTATGCGTACGTTTGTACGAAATACTGCTTGCTACCAGCTTCCAGGATGAACGCTCTCCTCAGCTGTAGGAGATGGTCCCCTGGCCAGCAGCGCTGAGCCCGTCCCGCTTCCAGAGCCCCGCCCCCCCCCCCCGCCCACGGGGACCCTTCGTGGCTGCAGCCCTGCTCCTGCTGCACAGCCCCCTTGCACAGGGTGACGGATCCTGCGCTCCCAGGTGCAGCGGTCTGGGCGCAGGGTCGGCACAAGCCAACTTCCCTCGCCTTGCTCTCAGACCACTGCCTCCACCGGTTTCCATCCCACCGTCTCGTTTACTTCTGCCCCCGCAGGTCTCTCTCCTGCCTTCGTCTTGCTTGGGCTGTTCCTCTCTGCTGCGGCAACAGCAACTGCCCAGGTGGCAGCAGCAGCGGTGTGGAGACCAGCAGCTCCCAGCTGCTTCAGAACCAAAACGTGTAAGTTGCTGTTTATGATCTAAACCTCTGGTGGGAAAGGCCTGATAAGAGCCCGGGAGTAAACTCCTTAGGTTTTCACTCCCAGGAGGCAGCGGCGGCTCGGCGCGCTGCTGCGGAGCGCGTCCAGAGGCATTGCCCGCGCCTTGCTCACCCTCCCGCCGAAGCCCAGCTCCTCCGCGGGCCAGCCTGCGCTCCGTACGCGTTTTCCTCTCATCTGTCGGCGATTTTTCCCTCTCCCAGGGCACCGTGTCTTCCAGAACTCTACAGCCTCAACAGTGGTCGTCAACTTGTTGTTCACCGCCCTCTTGCTCCACAATACCCAGCAGCTCCATGGTAAAGGGTGGCCTGGGTTTCTACCACTCGTGCCCTTGCTCCCCTTTCTTCCGGGGAACGGTGGGGTGTCTGGCGGGGTTTGGCTTCACACAGGGCAGAGAGAGTCCGTAGGTGGCTTTGCAGGGCTGGTCCTGCCGGCAACCTTGTTGTAGTTGACGTAGTTGTGGCAGCTTCGTGCTGAGCGGGGAGGTCGTAGCTCTTACGTAGCAAAGCAAGGTTTGCCCCATGATTTGAAACACAGGGATTT
>JAVKLA010000039.1:915249-926583 GCA_034782735.1 Sagittarius serpentarius | reverse complement strand
CCGTGCACTGACGGCAGCTTCGGCCAGTTCCTGCGATTCCGTACGGTAAAGACGAACGGGTACAGGAGAGAGGGAACGAGCTTTCCCTAACCCCCGCACCCAGCCCTGGGTAGGTGTGCCCACAGGCACGGGAGAGGGCTGTGCCGGCACGCAGAGGCCACACGCCTGACATGGCTGCAGCGGGAAACAGGAGCCTTAGATCTGCCCAGGCCCTGAATTCGCACCTTTTGGCAGCTGTGTGTGCACAAAACCTCAGAGAGAGAGCAGGGCCCGGCGCGGGAACTGGGCCACCACATCGTAAGCCAGCCTCTGATAAAACCAAGGCTTTCGGGTTGTCTCTTGGAGGATGCTCTGCTCCCTCCGTGGGTACCGGACGGCGCGCCGGGAGCAGGGAGGGGAGCAGGGCTGCAGGGAGGAGAGCGGTGGCCAGACCAAGGCCCAGACCCAGCGTGGCCGGAGGAAGATCTCCGCGAAGACATCGAGACGCAAGAGGAGAAGGACGGTGGGCGCAGGTGTGCGCACGGGCGGGGAGGCCACGTCACCGTCCCACTAGAGGGAGCGAGAAGATCGGTTGACAGAGGAGCAAGTGGAAGAGTTGGGACGAGGGAGCCCAAGCCGGAGAAGGAGCTGCAGGCAGAAAGGGGCCCTCCGTCCCCCACCGGAGCGTGGGGATGCTCCTGGCCAGGGCACGCGTGTAACATCTTGTGATGTTACACAGGGTGCTCTGGGTCGGCAGCGTTAGGGCTCGACATCCCTCCCGGGGAAGCTGGCCGGTCTGTGGCTCTATGGGGCTGGCCCCAATCCTCCCCCCCTCCATCCATCCATCAGCCAGCCAGCCAGCCAGCCAGCCACGGTCCCCCAGAGCCTCCCTGCTCCTCCTTTCCCTCTCTCGCTACCCCTTGGCTCTCAACCCCAGCTACCTCCAGCTCCCACCACCAGCCTGCAGGTCGGGAAGGGCTGCGAGGACGGCCGGCCACGCTTTTCGGCCAGGGGGATGCAGGTCAGAAACCGAGCCAGCAGTGAGTGAGGCAGAGCCAAGGCAGGCGCACGTCCCAGCCCGAGCCTGAGCCCCCCCCAGGGACCTGGCCCCCCCGGGGTACCCCTTTTCTCCCAGCACTACATCCTTCACCCCGGTGCTCGTGCCAGGAGGAGACAGCTCTAGCCATACCTGAGCAGCTAAGGACCATCAAGGAAATGTCCCTGGTGCTTTCCAGCAGCAGACCCAGGGCCCGGGGCGCGGGGGGCTCACACAGGCAGCAGCACTGGACCCTATGCGTCGAAGGCAAAGGCTGCAGTAGAAAGCAGCTCTGCCCTTTCCCCCAGCCCTCGCCAAGCTGGCGCCGGCCCGCCAGCACCGCCCTGCGAAGCCTGAGCTCCGCAGGGAGGCTCCCGGCCCAGGGAGGTGAGGGAAGAGGTGCGGAGCCTCCCGGGTGCAGAGCGGGACGGAGGATTTGGAGGAACGGAGGAGAAGCTGCCTGGGCAAAGCAGCCCAAAGCTGGCTTGCAGGCCAAGACGATGGCAGGCATTTCCCGGAGGGTCAAACAGCTCTACCCAGATGCTCCCAGCTTCTTCCATCTAACTTGCTTTTCACTCCTCGGGGAGTCAGTTCATCTCACAAACGCAGCAGGGAGCGAAGGAAGGCGGGGCGGGAGGGAAGCCGGCATCACGGAGCTGCCAGGGAGCCCTACCGGGCACCGCTGCGGGGGCACCCGGCGTTCACGGCCTCACGCGTCTCCAGCCAGCCCGCAGCTCCAAAGCGGGCAGAGGGGACGAAGCTGCTCCGCGCACAGCTCCTGGGAGGTCTGGCTGCGGAGGTCTTGAAGCTCGGACGCTAAAACCGAGCCAGTTCCCGAGGAAGAAGGTTTGGCGTAGCCTGGCCCAGCCCAGAGCCGCAGGCAGCAGGCGGGTGAAAGGAGCCGGGATCTCCGTCTCCTTTTCCCGCTCCACAGAAACCGGGCTGCCCGCCGAGAAGCACAGAAACGGCCTTTCCCAGGCCTGTATCTCCGAAAGAAAAGCGACTGAGGGTGCTTTGGTCCCTACCCACGTACCCCCTCCTAGCACACAGCTCGTCACCACGTTTGGCTGGCACGCTGGGCGCAGGGCCTCGAAACAGGCGCCTTTACGTCCCTCCTTCCGCGCAGAGACGCGCGCGGCCGGAACCCCGTGCGGCAGGGCGCCACGGGCGGCAGCGGAAGGTGGCGGGACGCGGAGGGGCTGCCCAGATGCCTTCCGCCGGGCTGGCCCCCGCGCCTCGCTTCCCGCTGTGAGAGCAAGAGCAGAGACCGCTGCCTCGAAGGAGAACTAGGAAAGCGGGGCTGCAGAGGTCGGGGACAGGCGGCACGGCTGGCCCACGCAGGCGGCTGACGCACCCGGACCCCAGCTGGGCTGGGCTCTGGCTGTCCTTTTTCCTCTTTTCTTTTCTTTTTTTTTTTTTCTTTTTTTTTTTTTCCTTGAGGCTCTGCTTTGCCAGGAGGTTGCAAAACCCAGGCAATGAGTCAAAACAACCCGGAGCTCCCTTTTACCCTCTGCAGCCCAGAGGCAGCCAGGCGCCATGTCCCAGCCTAAGAGCCCAGGGGTGGCAGGAGCAGCCCTAGGACGGAGAGATCTTCCTTCGGGGTGCGGTGACGGATCCTGGGGCTGAGCCATGCTGGGTGACGGGAGAAGCTGAGCCGAACCAGCCCAGATCCTGCCGGTCGGCAGGAGGCCACGCACACCAGCTCTCCGTCACGGCCTCTGGGAGCGGGAGCTTCTGGTCAGCGAGGGCCGGCTTGCACCCATCCAGGCCAGCCTGTCCCGTGCCGGGTGGCCACCAACCCCTCCAGCCTCAACCCTACACCTGGCAACGTGTGGGGCTGGAGCAGCTGGCCCAGCGCTGGAGAGGGCCTGATGCAGCCCCGCAGGGAAGGTCTCCGTCCCCTGTGATGGCCCTGGCCCCGGCCCCCGGCAGGGAGCGACCTGATGGGCGGACAAGGGCTGGGGGCCGCTCCCAGTCCGAGCGCGGGGAGGGTATGGTGGCGGGGGGGTGGGTGGAGGGTGGGTGGCTGAGTCTCCAGGGCTGATGTCCTCTCCTTGCAGCCCCGTAGCCAGCACGCAGCGGGGCAGCCCCGAGGCTGAGAGCCGGCGGAGGGGCCGAAACCCGCTGCCCCTCAGCACTGCGCGGCCAAAGCCAGGCGCACATCAGCCCAGAACGAGCCAGGTTCGCCCAGAAAGAGCGCTTCTGCTAAGACAGAACCAGGCAGTGAGCACACGCCGGCCCCGTGAGCTGCCTCGACAAGGGGAAGGGGCCTCTCGCAGCGCTGCGGGTAGCAAATGCACCTCAGCATCTTCACAAGGAGCTGGCTAGCTCTGGGGAGGGGGAGGGAGGAAGGCATGAAAAAGCCCTGAGCCACCAGGAAACCTGTGGTGGGAAGCTCCGAGTCAGCTCCCACCACCCCTTTGCTGAAACCAGCCCCCCCCCCCCGCCCCAGCCTCTGCATGTCTTGCACGGTTCTCTGAATTCCCGGGAACAAAGCAGAGGGTCTCCGCACCTCGCAGAGCGAGAGCAGGCTGCGCCTGTCCCCGTCAGTGTGCCTGTGCCTGCAGGAGCGGGAGGGCAGGGCCTTGGGACCTCTCGGAGGTCAGGCTGAAGGTCTGGCCGAGGGACTGGCTCAAACCGGGCAGTTTGAGGCTGACCCAGGTGAGTTTAGGGGAAAGGACAAGGCTGAAAAGCAAAGTTTCCGTTTAAATGGACTGCTGGGACCGCGGCTGGTACGCTACCACATGGCAGTACAGCACGGCACCAAAGGGTGCTGTATATGGCACGGCGCCGTGGGGAAACTGAGGCAGGGAATGGAGCCGAACCGTGTGCTTGGGTCATGTGGGAGGAAGGGGTGAGACAGGTAAGACTGGTCATAAAGCCTAAAACAACTCTTCCACAAGTCTTACCCAGAGCACGGGCACAGCCTGACCCAAACTGCCAGGCCCAGCCGGACCCCTGGAGCTGCGGGGCGCTCGCGCCTGCAGACCCCCCCCAGGACCACCCTGAGCCAGGCCTGCATCGTCCTGCTCGTCCCGTTGCTGGGGCTCCCTCTCTGGAGAGACGCTTTGGATGCGGCTGAGAAAGAAGAGCTTCTCTGGGCATCTCTCAACGACACGGATCCCTCCCATCGTGCAAACTTTTGGGGTTGCTGTTGGGCGGGGGGTGGGGTGGGGGGGGATTTTCTGCTGGTTCACCGATGGTCTCGGGCAGATGGGAACTGCTGATCCCAGGGAGAAACTGGGTGCCCAGATAGTGCAGCATCACTTGCTGCAGCACCAGCACTTGGGCGTTTGTCAGACAGCATTTCTGGGGTGCTGAGACACGCTGTCTGGGTGCTGAGTCATGTCTGCTTGGGTTGCCCCGTCCTGGTCCTGCTGGCACATCCTTGTCCCCAAGCCAGGCTGCCAGGGGGGACCCCCCAGCCGGATCGACCGGCGCCCTGCGCTCCCACACTCCTCACCTCGAGCTCCCCCCGGGGAGGGCGAAGGGACTCCATGAGCCCTGGGCTGAAATACTTCAGTCCTTCCCGTTCTGAATTGAGGCTTTATTTCTTCCGAAAGCGGCCGCCACGTTGGTCTCTCACCCCGGCTGGCACCTCTGCGACAGTCCCCGTGACGCCCTCCGACCCCCAGCACCGCAGGCGCCCGCATCCTGCCCGTGGGCTGTGTGTCTCCCCAGCCTGCCCGTCCTGAGGCAACAGCCACATCGCCAGAGGACAAACCCAAACGGGTCCTTCTCCTGCCCCTCTCCCCCCGCGGACCCAGAAGACCCTTCTCCCAGCCCACCACCCTCCACAGCAGCCCAGCTACTTGCCGGCGCTGTGGAGGACCAAGCATACCTCCCAGCGAACCACCCCGCGGCAGATGGGTCCCTCCACATTTCACCACACGTCAAATATGCCGTAAAATCACTGGTATTCTGGGTGGGGGAGGACATAAAAGACCTGGCTTTACTCGTCCCTCTTTGCTCCAGGCCGCAGCAGGGCTGCCACGGCCAGCTCCGGGGCTTTTCTGCCTGTGCCTGATGCAGGGATGGCGACTGTCCGCTCGGAAATGTGTGGCAAGGGGTAATGCTGACTCTTGAAAAGCTTAAAACTGGCTGCAGGAGCTGGGACCAGCATCCCAGCACCGGGCGTTTCGCTGTTGGCATCCATCCCTTTGCGCCCTGGGCCTCCCAGCACCCCTCTTGTTCCCAAACTGATCCCAGGGCCACACGTCGGTTTCCGCAGGCGGGGAGAGGCACTGATGACCGGGCATGGCCCCGGCTGGAAAATCGCCCCGGCAAGACCCGCGCCAAGCTCAGTACCCCGCCGTGCTGCACCAGGCCACCCCAGCACCGCGTCTGCCAGGAGCGTCCCCTCCGTGGTGGCCTTGTAGCGGTGCCCCAGCCAACAGGAAGGTTGCCCACCCTGCTCCATCCCATGTCTCCATCCTGGTCCCCACACATCCATCTCCAGTCCGGTTTTTCAAGGGCTCTTCTTCTCCCCAGGACCCTGCATTGGCATCTCCCTGCGTTGGCTGACGGCGATGAGGACGGCCGCAGCGGGATGCCCCAAAGCACCACACAGGTGGGCGAGGAGAGGCCCCCCCCCCAGCACACACCCGCTGTAAAGCCCGACCCGCTTCGCAGCCAAACGTACCCCACAGCCCCGTGTCAGCGGCCGGATCCACAGCGTGCAGGCACCAGCTCCTTGATCTCCAGCCGCGGGTCAGCGCATCGCCCAGGGAATGCGCTAGCACCCGGAGAGGGGTGAGCTGGCCCTCACATCTCCGGCCTTTCCACATAATAAGGGCTCTGGGAGCCCTCCTGCTATTCAAGTCTTTTCTCATAGCATCTCTCATCTGCATCCAAACCGGCCTTTCCCCCCGCTGACCACAGGCTCAGTCAGGGCACTTCGCTGCCGCAGAGCAGTTGCGGCGTTCTCCGGGATGAACAAACACCAAGGGCATCGTCCAAGCTGGACACCGTCCCGCCAGCGATCTCAGGCACGTGGGAGACCCCGCCGGGAGCAGGGCCCTGCGAGAGCCTGCGCTAGACAGGGGGAAACTGAGGCACAGAGGGGCGGGGGGCCAAGGCGCATCGTTGGCAGCCTCCCGGTCCCCAGGCTCCTGCGGCAGCTGCACGGCGCAATGTTGCGCGGTCCCATGGATGGGGTGAACCACCCTGGCTTTGCTGGGCCACGGAAGAGGAGGCTAAAGGAGGAAGGCTGGTCCCTGCCACCCCAGGGAGGGTGCTCCCTGTGCCGAGGGCAGAGCCGAGCCCGGCACAGAGGTCCCAGTGGGTTCTCCACGTGGTCGGGGCAGCCCTGGTCAGGAAGGTGAGCTGATCCAGTGCCTCGGCTGGAAGCGCGGACCTTCCCACTGAGCCTTGGCAGTTTGGTAGCGATGGGGCAGAGGTTCCCCCCACCACCACCCCCCCCCAAAAAAAAAAAAACCCAACAAACCTCTCGGCCCAGGACTTGATGAGTTCAAATCAAGAGATAAACAGCTGAGAGAGCATACCAGGGAGGTTAGCCTTCCTGAGCTGCACGCAATGATTTCACCTCCCGGGGGGCTGCTGTTTCCTGACTGAAGAGCGTGTAGCCAACAC
The DNA here is from genome assembly GCA_034782735.1 of Sagittarius serpentarius. Classification (NCBI taxonomy): domain Eukaryota; kingdom Metazoa; phylum Chordata; class Aves; order Accipitriformes; family Sagittariidae; genus Sagittarius; species Sagittarius serpentarius. The sequence continues at coordinate 919,976 of JAVKLA010000039.1, read as the reverse complement.
ATGTTAGAAATCATCGGCTGCTCCAGCAAAGGAGGCCAGGCTGTGGCTCGCCTTAAAGGAACAGCCTCAGGCAGCTGAGACCCAGCGCCGGAGCTCTGCTCCCGAAGACGCGAACCAGGCAGGAATGCCCTGTCGCTAACCCAGCTCGAGGCGTCGGGGGGGGGGGTGCCGTCTGGGCTACCCCAACAGACCCTGCATGCACTACCGCCCCCGTAAAACATGGGAAAATAACATGACTAGACTGCACGTTCAACCCTCCTGCCTGAAGAAAAGCTGAAGCGAGCCCAAGGGACAGAGTGGAAAATGCCGGCCCCTCGGCGCAGGTGCTCTCTGCCTGCTTTCCCCCAGCCCAGCGCCGCGCCGGCAGCGCTGGCACCAGCCCCGCCAAGCACCTTCCCCGCTCTCCTGCACTTGCTCCGCACCGCGGAGCGCTGAGGCAACAAACTTCCAGGCTCAGCTGACCCGGCTCTCCTAGTGCAGGGACCAGGAAACATTAGAAGTGAAAAACAACTCCTCCGCCAGTGTCAGGAGGCATTTTTTTTTTTCTGGCTGGCCCCCACCCAACTTTCTTTGCGCAGTTCCAGTTCTGGTCCTGCCTTCACTCGCCGGCTTGGCCGCTCTGCAAACCTGCCTCCAAGGCAGGGAGAGCAGCCCCACGCTACCGACGTCGTGGAGCTCCAGGCTCCCCTCTGCTCATCGGCAGAGCCCACGCGTGCCCTTGCCCCATCCGACGGATGGCAGCGCACGGACGAGCGGGACCCAGGTTGCTTCTGCACGTACATCCGCGCCCCAAACCGCAAATGCATTTGGCTCTCCAAGCTCACCTCCGCCAAGAGCAGGAGCTCGGCCACCTCTGCCCCCTCCCCGCCCTGCCTGGCTGGCTGCTCTGACAGGCAAACACTGCCCCTTGCATGGTGGTGGTGGGGGGGGTGTCCCTGCAAGCCCCCAGTGCACGCAGCCCTCCAGCACCAGAAGCAGGCAGACTTGCTGCCTGGGACCAGGGCAAGGTTTTGCAAGTAGCCTGTGCCACAGATGCGCCTGTTCAGGCTCTTCCCCCTCCACCTGGCCCTGAAGGTCCTGAGCCTTTTTAATGAGAAGAACAACCAGGAGGGTTCATTTTTCGCTGGATTTTTTAGAAATGAATAGTCACCTCTCTCCTGGCTCAGTGCCCTTCCCCAGCTCCAACAAAGGCATCCCGCCTGGGGCAACAGCTACTTGCCAGGGCAGGGACGGTGCCTGCAGTGGTGCTGAGCTGCGCAGCGCCTGCCTCGCACGGGCTCTGGGCACCGGGTCACGCACAGGGCTGGCAGCGGAGGGGAAAAAAGCGCTCACGGGTTTGGCAGATGCTTTTGGCTGGAAGGTCCCCTTGTCTCAGGAGCCTCCTGACCGACAGAGCACGGAGGCGTCAGCGTTTTCCCCCCCGGGGTCCCTGCCAAGGCAAGTCACCAGGAGCTGGGCAGCCCCTTCCCGCAGAGAGAGCGGAGGAGAGCGAAGGGTGGTAGAGATGAGAGCGGGCCCTAAGGTCAACGAGGAGCCCAAGCTGAAAGGCTTTGGCTGGGACCTCTGGTAATAAATCAGTCCTCAGCCCTCCGGCACCCCCCTCCACCTCCCCTGTCCGCATCGGGTCCCACCTCCTTCGCCCTGCTCCTGCAGCTTTGCTCCGAGCAGGCTCCAGTGCAGGTCAACAGGAGACGGGGAACAGGGGAAGCCGCAGCCCCCAAGCAGCATCAGTGCTGCCTTCCCGCGAAAAGAGCAAGAGCAAAAACCTTTTGGCTACCCAGAAGGTGCCGAGGAAACCGCCAGCCTCCCCCCCATCCTCTCCCTTCGCACGTCAGTCCACTGGAGACACTCGTGCAGCGAGCGAGTGATTAGATCACGGATCCAAAGACATTTGTATGGAGCTTGCATTATTCAAAGCTCGGCGAAGTCTTTCACAAGAGCGATAAAAGCAGATAAGGCGACTAGTTACCCGCTCTCCCATGTTTGGGAGGTCTTGATAGCTGGTCACCCGGCTCCGCTGCGTGCTGGGCAGAGCAGCAGCCCGGAGGAGCCCGGCGTGCCTGGCTGGTGCGGCAGGGACCGCTGCGCGTTTCTGCACGCCTGAGGATAAAATTGGGCTTGGGGATGCCACGGTGCTGAGATGAAGCGTCCCTCTGCTCACCTCGTGGCAAAGCAAGCGTGGGTGGAGGGAGGTTCGTGGCGGAGACCCACTCAAAACTGCGCCTGGGGTACGTGCGATGCCAACCCAGGCAGGCTGCAGCGCCGGGTCCAGAGAGCAGGGGTCGGGAGGAAGGCCCCGTGCCCAAACCTCGGCCTGAGGAGCAAGGAGAGAGCCAACACTGACCCTGCAGGCAGCCGTCACCCCCAAAACAAGCGTCTGCTCTAGGAGAAACGCGGGGCAGGGAGGGCAGGGCGAGCGGCGGGGCCGGGGGCTCCCCCGCCTCGCCGCTGCAGCACCGCCGGCCCTTGCTGGACAAGTCTTCCCACGCAAGAGCCGCCTTCGACCTCCAGCTCCCCTGCCGGGGTGCTCGGCACCCCCGTGCCAGGGCGCAGCACCTGCGTGACGATGGGTGTGAGCCGCTGCCGAGACAACACCCACTGCCAGGAATGGCCACCAGCACAGGCCAGGGACACCCACGGGCCACCGAGAGTGGCTGCCGCCACGACCAGAGCGAGCCCGGGGTGACCGGGAAAGGAGAAAGAAGGGGGACCAGGGGTCACTCCCGGTACATGGGGACCACCCTGCTTCGCAGGCAGGCTTGCTCCAAATCAGGCAGAAGCCTTTGGCTTGAGCCCTTGCCGTGCTCTGCCCCACGCACAACCAGCTCGGAGAACGGGGCCCCCCACTCACCTCCCCGCACCCCGAGTGGCGGCTGCATTTGGGGACGGGCAGGGGGACCTGCTCCCGGCCCCGAACGTCCTCCGGCAAGGGCCATCTCCTCCATCTCCTGGGGAGGGGACCCCAAACAGCCTCACGCTGCCTCGCCATCCTCCTCCCGACCGGCGGGAGGGTGGGCGCTCTCCCAACGGGGGCAAAGAGCCTGGCAGTGCTGCGGGGATAACGACACCGTCTGTAACGGGGGGACAAGAGAGCGTAAGCGGAAAAGTAGGACTGGGGAGGTGCTCGAGAGGTTTTTCTTCAAGCTCCTGCCCTGGCAGCTGAGGGAAAGGACAACTCCTGTCCCCCCACCCGAGCCCAAGGCAATCAGGGACCAGAGAGGGAGTTGCTGCTTCCCCCCAGCCCCACAAACCATTAAAAAGAGAAACTGGGCCTGCTCTTTCCCTTTTAGTTAGGTGGTACCTGTGAATAGCTCCCTTCTCCCGCGTCCGCTGTGTCCGCTGGGGCTCCCTGCAGGAAACCGGCCTGCACGAAGCCAGGGGGAGGCACGAGGATTCGGTGGAGGAGACAGTGCCATTCCTGGCAGGCAGGATGTGAAGCGGGACAAGTTCCTTTTTTCGAAAAGGGGAAAAAAAAAAAAAAATGCCCTTCATTGTGCGAGAGCGCTGGAGAAGCGAGCCGCTGGTGAGCCGCCTCTTCCTACCAGCTCTCCCCATCCCCAGGTGGGGGGGGTCCTTAGGTGACACACGCTCTGCAAGACCCGGCCCAGAAAGTCCAGGCTTAAGGGCCAAGTCCTGAACCGATGCTATTACCGAGATATCACAGGCAGTTTTAAGCCCCGCAAGGATCAAAGCTCAGCCTGGCAGGGCTTTGGTTCACGGCTCGCACCGAGGGAGAGGAGCACTAGCTGGGGACCCGCCGTGGCACGCAAGGACGTCCGCCCTGGTCGGCTCAGAGCGGCTCTGGCTTCGCGGCCACGTCTCTGCGGCGCGTCCCTGTGAATAACTGTGGCTGCGGCCCCGGCCTGCGTCCCAGCCTAGGGACGGCTGCAGGGCCCGAAGTCCTGGGGACAGGGTGGGCCACGGGGCAGCTGCCCCCATCACGGGTCTCACCTGGCTCCACGTTCTCCCGCTCCCAGCCGGGTCCCTATTTTGGCACCAATCCTAAACTGCCCCCAGCCCAAGGCTCGGGGCTGCCAGAGCTGTCTGTGAGTTGGGGCTGAGGCCAGCCCACGTTTCCCACGCCCCATCCTTGGAGAGGAGGGAGCGGTTCTGGGAAGACCGAAGTTCTTGTGTGTTTTATCAAGATCTCACTTTCATTTCAGAGGCAAAAAGCACTAAAAGCCACAGACTCACCTGACCGCAGAGCGGCTATTGCAGTCGTCAGGTAACAGCCATCTCTCCAGCCATTCTGTTTGCTTTCCAAACAACTCAACGCTTCCACGCCAGAGCGACTGGGAATTCTACCCACCCGCAGGACAAGAGCCTTGGGGCTCGGTGGCCAAATACCAGCGTGCCCAGAGGACAGCCTGCCCCAGCTGCAGCTCCCAGCAGCTCCCAGCCCAGGGTGGGCTCTCACCAGTGGGCAGAGCGGGCACGTTCCACCCCCCCGCCCGGGGCAAGGCCTTTGGGAGATGCTCGGCAGCAATTGACCCCCTTTCCGCAAACCTTTACCTGTCTGAGCTTCTTGGGGTGGCCAGCTGAGCCCCGGCCAGACCTGCTGGCCCAGGGCCTGTGCGGCCCATCGCCCAAACCCGCCGCGGGTCCCGTCCCCCCAGCCCTGAGACCTTCAGTTCTCAGCCCAGGCAGCATTGGGGGAGGGGGGGGGCTGGGGGTGGGGGGGGGGGGGGTGTTTGGTCTGCCTGGGTGTCCCCAGCCCCGGGGGGCCA